>PVIY010040355.1:0-22326 GCA_004026745.1 Myrmecophaga tridactyla
CCGTCACACACGGCCCACGCACCACCCTGCCCCGTCACACACGCACCACCCCGCCCCGGCACACACGGTCCACGCACCACCCCGCCCCGGCACACACGGTCCACGCACCACCCCGCCAAGGCACACCAGCGCTCACGCTGTCACCGGCCTCACACACACACACACACACGCACGCACACACGCACGCACAACGCACACACATTGGCTCGGCAGCCCCGGCACCCGCCAGCTCAACAGGCCTGACCAGCCGCCCGCCCGCCTGCTCCCGACTCCTCACCGCAGCTTCAGTCGGATTCGGCGCCGGCCGCGGGAGGCCAGCTGAGGCCGGGAGCCAAGCGGCCCCGCCTGCCGGGACCGGGACTCGATCTCGAGCCGGATGCGCAGGGATCACAAAGAGGCCGCGGCGCTCCGACCCGCCCGCGGGCCGGGCCGCAGTGGCCGCTGGGAAATGGAGTCTAGAGCCGGGCAGGTCGCAGCGCAGAGCATCATGGGACTGCCTGCCCAGGCCGTCGGGCCCGGGAGGTTGGCTCCGGGCTCGGGGGCCCGCCGTCTCATCCGGGTCTTCTCTGCTGCCCACATCTAGTTCACCCCCGGCTTTCGAAAGCGAAACAGGGGCCGACCCCTCTCAGTACGCAGATCGGCGAGCCCGGACCAAGGCCTAGGCGGGCGCCTCGGAGTGCGCAGGCGCAGCCTGCCCAGGTGCCAAAGGCTGCGGGAGGCGAGGCACGCGCCGGGCGTGGGCGGGGTGGAACCTTGAGAGCCGCCCCGCGGGGGCGGTGTGCGCAGGCGCAGTAACCGGGCCCGCGCTGCGGCGACCCGAGGGCGGACCAACTCTCTGGTGCGGAAGGAAGCCCACGGACAGTGCGCGCGGACCCCGGGGATGTGGAATTCCTGGGAGAAACTTCAGCCTGGCCGGGCCCGGTGTGGATGAATGTGACCTTGTTTTGTTTCCTTTCCCTATTTGTTTCTTTTCTCTTTTTTACCTTGCCTTTCGTTATAGACGCTGTTGAAGGCGCTGGAGATGCAGCGGTGCACAGGCAGACAAAAATGCCCGCCCGGTGGAGCTGACGTTCTAGTGCGGGAAGAATTCGATAGGGAAGCAAAATGGATACAAATATGTAATGGCAAGTTATATGCGTTAATAACAAAGCAGGGCATAAAGATGGAGAACAGTGAGTTGTGCTGCTTTATGGATAGATCAGGGAAGGTGTCTCTATGGAGGTGGTACTCGTGCAAAGACCTGAATGAAGTGAGGACGGAATCAGGAAAGATGCTGGGAAAAGCAGTCCAGATAGAAGGGCCCAGGAGTGTAAAGGGGCAGGGTGGGGAGCCCGTTTCAGATGCTCCCGGAACAGCAAAGTGACTTGTTGCATTGAGCAGAATAAGGAAAGGAGGGTTTGTTAGCCGATGAAATTAGGAGGGATGGCAGGGGTTATGTTCAACTTTGAATTTTAGTTTAGGTGCCATGGAAAGCAGCAAAAGAAAAAATAAGTAAATTTGACCACATTAAATTCAAGAATTTTAAACGAAAGGAACTGTAAATAGATCGAAGAGACAAGCTACAGCATGGGAGAAAATAATGGTAACATGAACAACAAAGGATTAGTAACAGGAACGGACTCTGAGTCATTAGAAAAAAGCCAAGCTAATAAGGAAATGGGTAAAAAGACTCAACAGGCACTTTACAAATTAAGAAGTCCAAGTGGTTAACAAATAGGAACCTTAATAATCAGAAAAATTGGTAGATGTCATCGCATCCCACCAGATTACTAGAAATTTCTAAGTCTGAAATTACCAAGAATGTAGAGCAAAATACCAAAATGTAGAGCAGCTGGAACTCTCATCCACTGCTAAGATTATAAACTGGAACTATATTAAAAATAATTTTGAAAGGAATGAAGTCCTGATATATGCAACAATGTGAATGAACCTTAAGGACATCAAGCTGAGTGAAATAAGCCAAAATGACAAATATTGGTGATTGCACTATGTGAACTAAATGTAATAAGCAAATTCACAGAATTAGAATCTAGATTGTAGGTTACCAGAGGATAGACTGGATTTAGAAAATTGGGAGTTGATGCTTAATTTGTACAGTGTTTCTATTTAGGTAGAAATGGGTGGTGGTATTGGAAACAGGTGGTGATGTTGGTAGCATAATATTGTGAGTGTAATTAACAACACTGAATTATATAGGTAAATGTGGTTAAGAGGGGGAAATTTTAGGTCTTATATGTCACTACAATAAAAATTTAAAGATAAAACATAGGTCATTTGGATGAATTGTATGGTATGTGAATATATTTTAATAAAACTGTTTAAGAACAAGTCTGTATAACACAGTAAACCCTAATATAGACAATGGACTGTAGTTAATAGTACAAGTTTAAGAATGTTCCTTTCGTGAATTGTTAATAACAAATGTACAACACTAATACAAGGTGTTAATAATAGGGTGGTGTACAGGAAAAATACATCTAATGTAAATTATGGGCAATAGTTAATAGCGCTATTTTAATAATCTTCCATCAATTGTAACAAAGGTAACTAATGTTGAAATATATACAATTATTTAAAAAGAGCTACCATCAGTTGTAACAAATGTTCCACACCAATGCAAGGTTTCATCATGGGGCAAAGTATGGGAATCCAGAATTTTATGCATGATTGTTCTGAAAACCCATAACTTCTCTAAATAAAAATAATCATTTTCATAATACTTTTTTTTTAGTTGAAGATACCCTATGAGGCAGCAATTACTGCTCATACTTCTAGGTGTATGCATTAGACTTATTAGTGCTTATATGCCCTAGCATAGGTGTGTGTTAGAAACAACACAAGGATCCACAAGCAGAATGGATACATATGATTATGGAATACTGTAGAGCAACAAGAATTTAATAAGAAGGAATTTAATGTAATAATGGATCTTCATGTAATAATGAAATCCCAAGCAAATTTCAAGATTGGTTTGATTTAATGACTTATTAAGTTCATCAAAGGACCAAGTTTCTTTGGTCTCTGCCTTCCCTATCTTGATTCCAAAATGACTGTAAACAGGCTACAGGTATAAAAAGTAAGAGAGACATGATTCCTGCTGCTCTCTCAGAATATCCAGGCAGAGAGAGCAACAAGCTGAATGGCCATGAGGCAAGATATGGCCTAGCCTATTTAAAGGACAAAAGAATACCTGTTTAAATCAAGTGTAATATATAATGGTAAGAGATAGGGTTGGAGAAGGAGGTAAGAGTCAAATCATGTCACAACTCGCAGGCCATGAAAAATAATTCGGATTTTATTCTGAGACTACAACAGGTTTTAAGAAGTCAAGGGACGTGATCTTTACATTTTTAGAAAGTCATGCTGGCTGCTCTGTGGAGAATACAGTGACAGGGAACAAGAACAGGTGGGTAAATTAGGGGACCCCTTCAGTAGTCAAGATGAGAAATAGTGATGTGTCATTTTCAGCACATGGCTTCAGAAATCACAGTATCTTCTTTGCCTTCCCTTCACCACCTGCGAACTAATTTGCATCCACACAATATTGGTCATCCCACCTATGTCAGTTAGCTTTTGCTATAAACCAAACCACACCAAAACATAGTAGCTTGGTAGAAAGGAATGAAGTTCGTTCTGATGCAGGCTGCAACATGAACCTTGAAGACATTATTTGAGTGAAATAAGCCAGAGACAAAGAGACAAATATTGTATGATTTTTTGTTCTAGTTTGCTAGCTGCCAGAATGCAATATACTAGAAACGCAATGGCTTTTAAAAAAGGGAATTTAATAAGTTGCTAGTTTACAGTTCTAAGGCCAAGAAAATGTCCCAATTAAAACAAGTCAATAGAAATGTCCAATCAAAGGTATCCAGGGAAAGATACCTTGGTTCAAGAAGGCCAATGAAGTTCAGGATTTCTCTTTCAAGTGAGAAGGCGCATGGCAAACACAGAGTTTATCTCTCATCTGGAAAGGCACATGGTCAGGGTTCCTCTCTCATCTGGAAGGGCACATGGCGAACCCGGCATCATCTTGCTAGCTTCTCCAGGCTTCCCGGTTCATGAAGCTCCCCGGGAGACATTTTCCTTCTTCATCTCCAAGGGTCACTGGCTGGTGGACACTGCTTCTCGTGGCTATGTCATTCTGCTCTACTCTCTCTGATTCTCCTCATTCTCCAAAGTGTTTCCTCTTTTATAGAACTCCAGAAACTTATCAAGACCCACCCAAATAGGTGGAGACATGTCATCACCTAATCCAGTTTAACAACCACTCTTGATTAAATCATACCTTCAAGGAGACGATCTGATTACAGTTTCAAACATACAGTATTGAATAGGGATTATTCTGCCTTTATGAAATGGGATTTAGATTAAAACATGGCTTTTCTAGGGGACATACATCTTTTCAAACCAGCACATCTTGTTTTTATGAAATATCTAGAAAAACCAAAATTCATAGAGACAGATACTGGTCTAAGGTTACCAGGGGCAGGAGGTGGGGCATGGGGTGGGAAGAGGGAATTGTAGCTTAATGGTGAATAATTTCTGTTTGAGGAGAAAGAAGCTGAAAATCAACAACCTAGAAGAGAAAGAAGATGTCATGGTCAGGTTCATGTGTCAACTTGGCCAAGTGATGGTACCTGTTTGTCTGGTTGGGCAAGTGCTGGCCTGTCTGTTGCGATGAGAACATTTCATAGAATTAAATCATGAGCATGTCAGCTGCATCCACAGCTGATTCCATTTGTAATCAGCCAAGGGGAGTGTTTTCTGCAATGAGTGATGCTCAATCTAATCACTGGAAGCCTCTTAAGGAGGATTCAGAAGAGAAAGGCTCTCTTTCTGCTTCAGCTGGTGAGCCTCTTCTGTGGAGTTCGTCCAGATCCTCCATCAGAATCATTGGCTTCACAGCCTGCCCTGCGGATTTTGGACTCTGCGGTCCCATGGTCATGTGAGACACTTTTATAAATTTTATATTTGCAAGTGTTTCCTGTTGATTCTGTTTCTCTAGAGAACCCTAACTAATACAGGAGAAGATGCTGTCATGTGCATTGCTATTTGTGTGAGAGATTGAAAACTCAAGAATGGTGGGGCAGCCTGCCCCAGAACTCCGCAGTCTTCAAGGAGAAAGTTTCAACTTGCTGATGCCTGGATTTTGGTGTTCTAGTCTCAAAACCATGAGCCAATAAATTCCTTCCCAGCTGTATGATATTTGTATTAGCAGGGAGGAAAGTAAAACAATGTATCATGCACAAACTGCTAAAAACCAAAGACAAAATCTTGAAGGTGGCCAGACAGGCAAGAAACACACTGAGTACAAATGAATAATGATAAAAATTACCGTAGACTTACTCAGAAACCATGCCACCACGAAGACAGTGGAAGGAGCTCATTAAAGTGCTGAAAAAAGTGCCAGTCACAAATTTTATACCCAGTGAAAATATTCTTCGTGAAGGAGCTTAAGTCCTGAAATGCAGAGGGGCCAGCCTCTCCAGAACATCAACTAGTTCTATCCCCCATCCCATCTTATCGACAGCC
This sequence comes from Myrmecophaga tridactyla, assembly GCA_004026745.1. Taxonomy (NCBI): domain Eukaryota; kingdom Metazoa; phylum Chordata; class Mammalia; order Pilosa; family Myrmecophagidae; genus Myrmecophaga; species Myrmecophaga tridactyla. The sequence continues at coordinate 5,533 of PVIY010040355.1, forward strand.
CCTTCCAACATGAAAAAGCTAGAATGGGCACAGCCCTAAAGAGTGGGAGAAAGATCAAAGGTGATGAAAAGGCAGGGTTTAACAATCACATGAATATGATTGCTGAATCATTATATTGAAATTTCTTTCACTCTCCTGAAAAATTTTAGGTTTTCCTTTTAAACCTAAAATACTTTAGGTTTTTTACTTCTAGAAGAGCTGGAAGTAAAAACCCAAAATTGTGGAATTGTAACCCATACCAAACTCTGAAATCTATTCTACAACTAATTGTGGTGATGTGCTTTGAAATTTATTGTGTTTTTTTTTGGTATATATGTTATTTTTCACATACAAAAAAGAAAAAGTCAATTATGATGATAAAGGTACAGCTATAAAATGGTTCAAAGGTGAACCATTGATTGTACACCTTGGATGATTACATGGTGTCATGGTCAGATTCATGTCAACTTGGCCAGGTGGTGGTACCTGTTTGTCTGGTTGGGCAAGTGCTGGCCTGTCTTTTGCTATGAGGACATTTCACAGAATTAAATCATGATCAAATTGGCTACATCTACAGCGATTCCATTTGTAATCAGCCAAGGGGAGTATCTTCTGCAATGAGTGATACTTAATCTAATCACTGGACGCCTTTTAAGGAGGATTCAGAAGAGACAGGCTCTCTTCCTGCTTCGGCTGGTGAGCCTCTCCGGTGGAATCCAGACCTTCCATCAGAACCATCAGCTTCACAGCCTACAGATTTCAGACTCTACGTTCCCATAGTTACATGAGACACTTTTATAAATTTTATATTTATGAATATTTCCTTTTGATTCTGTTTCTCTAGAGAACCCTAACTAATACATATGGTATGTCAATATATAACACATCGATAAAAAAATTCTTTTTAATAAGAAAAGATAAATAAAAAAAGTGAAGGAGGTGTGTTATCTCAAGCATCTCAAGTATCTCAAGATGACTACATGACTTAGGAATTCTACTTTTAGGTATATACCCAGGAGAAATGAAAACATCGTTATTTCTGCCAAACCATTTGAGAGCAAGTTATCAGACACTGTGACTCTGCCCTCCTAAATACTTCAATGTATATCTCCTATCATAACAACAGGACAACTAGCAATTTCCAGAATCTTAACCTCAATAAATAGTAGTATTTAATACACAATTCATATTCCACTTTTTGGTCACTTATTCCAATAATGGCCTTTGTAACATTTTTTCCAGATTCAGGATCCAATCCAGGATCTGTGTTACAGATCTTTCTTTATCTTTATGGCAGTGACATTTTAAAAGAGTACAGGTCTGTGGTTTTATGAAATATCCCTTAATTTCTTAAAATATCTTCATTATATTCGGGTTATGCATTTTGGAAAGATACAGCATAGAAATGTTATATCCTACTCATAGTATTACATTCAGAGATATACGATGTATTTGTCCCATTAATGGCTATATTAAAATTGATCATTTGATTAAGGTGGTGTCCTCCACTCTAAAGTAACCATTTCCCTCTTTCTGTCATAAATTATCTGTGGACAGACATAAAGATTTTTAAAAAATGAAGATACATAAAGGTTAATGTTCACCATTAACCTTCATCAATAGTTTTAGAAACAACTGATTTCTGCCTGAATCAATTACTACTAACATGGTTGACGAATATTCTTTTAACTGATTCTATGTTAGTTGGAATTCTACTATATGTTCTTTCTCTTCTCATTCATTTATTCATTTACATATTTATCTTTACTATGGACATATTAAATATTTTATTCAATGTGTTATAGTCTCTTGCTACTATTATTCATCTTTATGCTCAAATGGTCCCAATATTGGCCCATGGAAGCCCTTTCAAGCTGAATCCTGAAGATACCAGGCAAAGGTGATGTTTTAGTTTGCTAGCTGCCAGAATGTGATATACCAGAAATGGAATGGCTTTTAAAAAGGGAAATTTATTTATTTATTTATTAAACATAACCACATACAAACACAAACATTCTTACCATATGATCATTCCATTCTTGATATATAATCAATAACTCAATCTCATCACATAGTTGTATTGTATATTCATCATCATGATAATTTCTTAGAACATTTGCATCAATTCAGAAAAAGAAATAAAAAGAAAACAGAAAAAAGTTAATACATACCATACCCCTTACCCTCCCTTTCATTAATCACTAGCATTTCAACCTACTCAATTTATTTTAATATTTGTTCCCCCATTATTTATTTTTAATCCACATGTTTTACTCATATGTCCATACCATATATAAAAGAAGCATCAGACAGAAAGTTTTCACAATCACACAGTCACATTGCGAAAGCTATATTATTATACAATCATCTTCAGGAAACACGGCTACTGGAACACAGCCCTATATTTTCAGGCAGTTCCCTCCAGCCTCTCCATTACACCTTAACTAAAAAGGTGATATCTATTTAATACATATGAATAACCTCCAGGATAACCTCTCGACTCTGTTTGGAATCTCTCAGCCATTGATACTTTATTTTGTCTCATGTCTCTCTTCCCCCTTTTGGTCAAGAAGGTTTTCTTAATCCCTTGATGCTGTGTCCCAGCTCATTCTAGGATTTCTGTCCCACATTGCCAGAAAGGTCCACACCCCTGGGAGTCATGTCCCATGTGTGTGTGTGGGGGGGGACAATGAGTTTGCTTGTTGTGCTGGCTGAGAGAGAGGCCACATCTCAGAAACAAAAGAGATTCTCTTGGGCCCAATTTTTTTTTTAATTTTTACATTTTTTTAAAATATAACAAACAAATGGAAACATTCTTAACTTATGATAATAGCATTCTACATATATAATCAGTAATTCACAATATCATCACATAGTTGCATATTCATCATCGTGATCATTTCTTAGAACATTTGATCAATTCAGAAAAATAAATAAAAAGACAACAGAAAAAAATTCATACATACCATGCCAGATCCCTTTCATTGATCACTAGCATTTCAATCTAAATTTATTTTAACAGTTGTTCCCCCTATTATTTATTTTTACTCCATTTGTTTTACTCATCTGTTGATAAGGTAGATAAAAGAAGCATCAGACACAAGGTTTTACAATCACACAGTCACACTGTGAAAGCTATATCATTATACAATCGTCTTCAAGAAACATGGCTACTGGAACACAGTTCTATATCTTCAGGCAGTTCTCTCCAGCCTCTCCATTACATTTTGACTAACAAGGTGATACCTATTTAATGTGTAAGAATAACCTCTGGACTCTGTTTGGAATCTCTCAGCCATTGACACTTTATTTTGTTTCATTTTGCTCTTCCCCCTTTTGGTTGAGAAGCTTTTCTCAATCCCTTGATGCTGAGTCTCAGCTTATTCTAGGATTTCTGTCCCATGTTGCCAGGAAGGTTCACACCCCTGGGAGTCATATCCCACATTGAGAGGGGGAGAACAATGAGTTTGCTTGTTGTGCTGGCTGAGAGAGAGAGGCCACATCTGAGCAACAAAAGAGATTCTCTTGGGCCCAATTTTAAGTAGGGTTAGCCTATCCTTTGCAGGGTTAAGTTCCATATGAACAAACTAAAAAGTGGAATTTATTAAGTTGCAAATTTACAGTTCTAAGGCTATGAAAATGTCCTAATTAAACCAAGTCTATAAAAATGTCCAAATTACGGCACCAACAAGAGGTTACTTCACTCAAGAAAGGCTGAAGAAGTTGAGAGTTTCTCTCTCAACTGGAAAGGCACATGGCAAATATGGCGACATCTGCTAGCTTTTTCTCCAGGCTTTTTGTTTCATGAAGCTCCAGCAGGGGCATATTCCTTCTTCATCTCCAAAGGTCTCAGTTGTGTGGACTCTTGTGGTTCTCCTGGCTCTAAATAAGGACTCTCTCCAAAATGCTTCCTCTTTTAAACGATTCCAGTAAACTAATCAAGACCCACCTGGAATGGAGGAATCACAATGCCATGGAAACCATCTAATCAAAAGTTACCACCTACGTATGGGTGGGTCAAATCTCCATGGGAACAATCAAAAAGCTCCCAGCCAGCAATATTGAATGAGGATTAGAGGACTTAGCTTTTCTGGGGTCCACCACAGACCCAAACTGGCACAGGCAGTGAAATCTCTGCCCAATGTGCTCAAATAACCAATTTCTGAGACACCAAAGTCTCAAAGAAAGAAAGAGTTTATTGCTGGGTGTGAAGCAGGAGAGCAGATGGCCTATTGGTCCCAAATTCTTTCTCTCCAAGTCTAGGGAGTCCAAAGTTTTTATGGATTCTACCTAGGGGAGATGAAGTCATTACAATTTCAATAGCAAATGTAAGCAGAAAGGGGAAGCCATAGAGTTATCATCTCAATGGCAGATGTAGGCAGAAACAATTAGCAAATGTAAAGGAGTGGAAATGCAGAAACCAGTTAATCATAAGGTTTGAGCTGATTCAAATTCCTCCATTAGCAACAGAGTGTGTTTGCCTTTAAAAATTTATAAAGGAAAAAAAAGGAAGTACCAGCATTTACAATCACAAAGGCACAAGATAAGGGCTTTTACAACCATTATCAAGTATCAGGGCAGTGGATCACAGTTCAGAGACTTCAGGTACTTTCTCTCTGTTTACTCTAATATATCAAAAAGAAGTAAGAATCTTTGTATAATGATTCAATAATCACAATCATTCATCAAATTCTAACTCCTTTTAATTTTTTAAATACATATTTTACTGACATATAGTTTACATGCAAAAATGCACCCATTTCCTAGTGTACACTTTAACAAACTTTGAAAAGCATAAACACCCAATGCAAGCATCGGCCCAATCAGTATATGCAAGATTTCCATCATCTGCTCCCTCCTGTTCCTTTGTAGGCAATAACCTCATCTCTGAACTAAGGCAACCACTGATCTGCTTTCTGTCACTTTCTTTTCTGTCAAAATCTAGTTTTACCCATTCTAGAATTTCCTTTAAATTGATAGAGATTCTCTTTAGTGCCTAATATGTACTCAGCCCACCCAGTAAATTTTTCAGTTCTAGAAATTCATTTGTTCTTTTTTATATCGTTACTCCCCTTTTCATTATGTTCATATTTTATTTCAAGAGGTTGAATTAATTGAGATTTTAGTCCTTTTCTACTGATCCCATCACTTCTGTCACTTGGTGTTTTCTATTGACAATTTTTTTTCTTCTGGTTTCTCATATTTTCCTGTTTCTTTGCATACCTAGTAATTTTTGTTGAATGCTGGGGATGTTGTAAATGCTACCAAATTCTTCAGTGTCTGGGTTTTGTTGTCTTCCTTTAAAGCGTGATGAATTTTATTTTCTTTGGCAGTTAGCTGTGAATGTGCTGCATTATTCTGAGGCTTTAAGTTTTGTTAGGTCAGTAATCTTTATTGTTGAAGTCTACTGACTTTCTGGAGTCTATATGTTGAACAAAGTCCCTCTACTCTGGCTGGCTGAAATCCAATGTAGTTTCCTTTTCCTGGATTTATGGAGTCTCATCCCACACATACACCAATTAGCATTGAGTCAAAATCTCAAGGAGATCCTGTGCATATTTCAGGATCACTTTCTCTGAGTAGCTCCCCCATATTCCACACTCTACCCCACAAATTCCAGGCTCTTTGGCCTCCTCAAACTCCACTGTTTGTCTCAACTTTATGTTCTGCTAAAGTTTCTTCCCCCTGCATTGTGATATGGAATATGCCTTCACAGTGAAAGCCACTGAACTTATAAGTCTTCATTTATTTCCCTTCTCTCCACAATCATAGTCCTGCACTACAATATTCTTATATTTGAAAACATTTTTTTATTCATATATTTAGCATTGTATTTAGAGTGGGAGAGAAAGTTCAGACCATTACACCATTATGGTTAGAAGCAGTAATCCTCCCTATTTTTTTAGCATTTCCCCAATTTTGGCTCCAAGAAGTTATTCTATACTCATTTTTTATTTTCTCTACCCCAGTCCTGGAATCAGACATTTCTACAAGATGCTTTGCTTTCCTTTATTGGAGTACGGAAAACAAGGTCTCGGCCCTAGGTATACTCATTGTTAATTGGTCAAAATTGCTTCTAGGCCCAGTAAGCAAACAGAAATAGGAAACATGCACACATACCTTTAAAAAGTAATAGAAAGACTTTTATCTAAATCAGTTTTTATTTTAGAAGTTTTAAATTTACAGAAAAATTGCAAAGATAGTACAGAGAGTTTTCAAATACCTTACGTGCTGTTTTGAAACTGCTGTGCACTCCAGAAAATCCATGTTCTTTAAGCCTCATTCAGTATTGCTGGGTGGGATCTTCCCATTAGTTGTTTCCAAGGAGATGTGACCCACCTAATCATGGCTGGGACCTTTTAATTAGGTGATTTCCATGAAGGTGTGTCTCCACTCATTCAAGGTGGGATTGTTTACTGGAGTCCTTTATGAGAGAACCATTTTAGAAAGAGCTTCAGAGCTCACACAGCCAGACAGCTTTGGAAATGCGGAAGAAAAACACCCCTGGGGATACCTTATTAAATAAGAAGCCAGGGGAGAAAGCTAACAGACGTCACCATGTACCTTCCCAACTGACACAAGTGTGCAGAAGCCAAAGAACCCTAATAGATGCCAGCCACATGCCTTCCCAGCTGACAGAGGTGTTCCAGACAGCATCCGCCTTTCTTGAGTGAAGGTAGCCTCTTGCTGGTGCCTTAATTTGGACATTTTCACAGCCATAGAACTGTAAGCTTGCAACTTAATAAATTCCCTTTTAACAGCCATTCCGTTTCTGTTATATTGCATTCCAGCAGCTTTAACAAACTTATACACCTTACATCCATTTCTCCTATTATTAACATCTTACATTAGTTTGGTAATTTGTTATAATTAATGAACCAATATTGATGCATTATTGTTAACTAAATTATATACTTTATTCAGATTTTCCTTAGATTTCATCTAATATCCTCTTTTAGTTCCAGGATCCCACCTAGGATACTACATTACATTTAATAGTCATGTCTCCTTAGGCTCCTCTTAGTTGAAACAACTCCTCAGACTTTCCTTGTTTTTATTGACCTTGTAGCTTTTGAGGAGCAGAGGTTAGCTATTTGTAGAATGCCCCTCAAAAGGGATCTGTATGATGTTTTCTCATGATAAGACTGGGGTAAACAAAATGTTTATGAAGGCAAAATGTTAGGAAAAAACCTAGATGTCCCTCCATGGGAACTGATGAAAAAAATTACAGTGGAACACTATTCATTATTAAAAATAATGATGTAAAGTCCTCTTTATTGCCATGGAAACAATTTCCCCTTATACTGCTAAATAAATAATGTATTCTTCAGGAACAAAAAATTAATGTGAGACTTAAAGGGAAACTCTGTCATAATACAATCCACCAAATCCAAAAATGTCAGTAGCATGAAATGCAGTCTCAGTCCTGTGCAGTTTAATGAAATGAAACATTAATATAATCACCAGGGTGTGCTGTTGAGAATCAAAACCAATCATCAATTTTGTTATATCCTAACTTTCACATCATTGAGGGGACCACTTTCATGTTTTTTATTGTATTTTTGAAGTGTGAATATTTCTAATATACAAAATAGCAAAAACTAAAAATCATCACCCAGACATTAATTTGCCAGTATTCTTACATGGAAAAATGCACTTTTATGCTTGTGTATAGACAAAGCGAGGTTTGACAGAAAATGTAACTAAATATCAGCAACAGTTAGAAGCTTTGTAATTGGATTATAAGTATTGGGTTGAAATTTTAAATAGGATGGTCAGAGTCCTTAAGCTGAAACCTGAGGCAAGACTTGAAAGAAGTGAGGACAGCTGTCAAGCAGATAAACAGAGAAGAGTGTTCCAGGCAGAAGGACAGTTGGAACTTACCTGGCTTATTCAAGGACAGCAAGGAGGTCAGTGTGGTTGGAATATAGCAAGGGTAGAATAGTTGGAGAGGAGGCAAGATAAAAGAGCCTAATTAAACTGATATAACACTAATGTAAGTGCTGACACAGAGGGTGGAATGGGAGAGCCCAGAAAATTTAATTACAGATAGATTTTTAATACCTGAAATACGTTCATGATTAATTTCAGGTAGGAAAAGCAATTTTTTTTAGACTATGTTGCATGTACTCCTTTTTAAAAATATAATATAAAAATAGAAAGATAAATAGAAAAGTAAAGAACTAGGTAGAATAAGTTTGGAAAATTATGCTACAAATTTTAAGTGTGATTATTTCTAGAATGTGGGATTATGAACAATATTTAATTTATTCTTTTCTGTTTATGAGTATTTTCTAACCTTTTTTTTTGCAATTATCACATATTTCTATGGAATCTGATTTTCTAAAAAATCATTTGTTGAATGGACACCGTTCTTCAAATGACAGAGAAATAACTTAATAGACTTCTTTTACACTCACAGTAAAATTCTCAGAATTGAAGTGGCCATTTCATCAATTTCTTAATTTCTCTCCAGAACAACTAAGAATTCTGAAAAGGTAGAAATGGTGCAGCAGAAAGGTACTCTGAGAGAAGGCTGACTTTGTACCAGGTAGGTTTCTTCACTCCTTTCCTCCACATGCAAATACTCACAAATGTGCACACATACACACGTACAGACACACATATTGGGTTGTCAGAGGGAAACCTGAGTCAGTCACCCCTTCCCAGGATCAGTAAATGTAGAAAAGATAATTACTTTTTGCAGCTCCCCTCTGATCTCCAACTCATAGCACTGTCCTGTACTATGAATGGAGCTAGATAGGACAAATTTACAACTCTTTCTCCTTGAATTGTAGGTTCATAGAATGAAAGCCAACCACCCTTGTTTAAAGTTGTCTCAATGTCAGTAAGCAGAAAGACCTAAGCTCTGAGTTTTGATTTTATTACATGGTTCCATTTTGATCATCAGCACAAAGGTGCAAGCCCAAAATTTCATGCCTCCCTTTATGGATCAAAAAAAACGAGATCGGCATTAAAGGACTAGTAAATAGCCAGGTAGGTATTTGCACCCACAGCTGTCTCACTCTAAAATGAGTGCTTTCCACATTATTGTCCCGGCAAGGGAAATGCTGTCTCTACCTTCTGCAAAGTGTCTAAAGAGGCAGTATTACCAAGGTAGGAAAAGCATCTTCAGAGACAGAAAGCATTAACTTCACCTCATCATGTTTTCAGAAGAGGCTGCAACATTTTCCATGCATTAACTCATTTGGTCCTTCCAACAGCTCAAGGAGGTAGGTACCATTATCATCTTCATTCTCAAATGAGGAAACTGAAGCATACTGGACTGAACTCAGGCAATGGAGCTCCAGAGTCCCCACTGCCCCCCACCCACCCCCAGAGTCCACACTCTTAACTGCCACCCCATAGGGGTCACAAAGTCTGCGAGTGTGCGGGGAACAGGTACACAAGAGGCAGGCGCTCTGAACACTGGGCCTGCATCTGGGGCAAACTGCGCCGCTTAGGACGGGAAGGTCTTCTCAACACAGCCTGACCTGCCCCCAGGCCATGCGCCCCGGGCGGCACGCACCACCCCCCGAGGCCGCGCCGGGCTCGGGTTTTCCCACACTTCGCCACCAGTCCCGAGGAGACCGGTTCGTACCAGCAGCAGGAGAAGGGCGGTTTGGGACTGCAGGAGACCCCTTGACATTTTATTTAAAGCTTTTTTAAATTTTGCATTCTCCTGGATTATAAATCTACATTTACGTCAACACAGAAATAAAGTTTTCAGCTAGTTACCAGATAAACTCGAAGGCTATTTCTCCGTCCTAACATTCTGGTAAAAATGGGCTGCTCCACAGCAGTGGCGGCTTTACACCTGAGAAACGTTTTCACACAGACACGCTGTCGCACACTCACACAAACAAGCCGTGTTCCCACATCGACTTCAAACGAGCGCAGTCACACACAACAGTTCCTACCCAAGCCCGGCTCCCGCCGCCACGACCACCTCGCCGGCGAGGCTGCCCCTCGGCTCCCTCGTGCGGACCCGCCCGCCGCCGCGCGCCGCCGAGACTACGTTTCCCAGAAGACACCGCGACGCCGGCCCAATCGCGAGGCCGCGACGACGGTGCGTGATGCGCCTGCGCCATCTTCCGGCTCCCGGCGGCGATTCCGCCGGCCTCGAGGATCCCCTGCACACTGGGCTGCGGGGGTCGCGATTGTGGCGGGATCTGGACCCAAAGAGGCGGCAGGTGAGCGGTTCCGGAGCTTGCGCGGTAATCCGGAGCCAGTGCGGGGGCCGGTGCCGCAGCCGAGCCGGCCTCGGGCCTGGGGAGAACCGGGACGTCCCGCCCGAGCGTCGGTCCGCCGCTTTCGCGTCCCTGGACTACGTATCCCGTCGGCCCCCGCGGCGCGTGTCCGTTGGCGCCCCCTGTCCGCGTCCGGGCTGGGAGGGTGCATGTTGGGGTCCTTAGCCCACCGAAAGTGTAAGGGCACGTTTTGCATGCCTGCTTCTTTTGTTTGTTTTGTTTTTATAATTCTGGGACGAAGTCCTGTTTCTAGAGATCCTCAAAAAGTTGCAAGATCGCAAAAGATTTAGAACCACTAGCATAGAAGCAATGACTTTTATACGTGGCAACGTTTTAGATTATCTTGTTCAAAGTCCACGTCTCCACAGTGGAGATGGCTGAGTAAATCATCCTGTTCCGTGAAATAGAATATTACACACTTAATACAAGTAATGCTTAAAAAATGGCTGTAATAAATGACTGAATGTTATGCAACATTTGTGATTATTACATTTACATATTATTTAGAATTAAATATTTGTGATTCCCCAGGCGCTGGCTTAAGCACCTTTACAAAATGCTACTTCCTGATGAACTCGAAAAGGTGGTTGTGACATTACTTTAATACTAAGATGTTTTCTGTTCCATTTGCTTTGGTTTTAGCCCACGTGTCAGTGGGGTGGGCTTGATTTGGCCTCTTTTTGCCGAATTTTCTCACATTGTACAAAGTCTCCAGTTATGATTATCTTTCCTCCTCAATTAATGTTGCCCAACATCGTTTTTGATAGTTACTTGGCATTTCACTGTATGGCTATGCTAAAAATGATTCCACCACTTGCCTTCTTGTGGACAATTATGTACTAATTTTTAGTTCTGTTCTTTAAAGGATATTACTGTGCATGCATCTTTGTGCACTGCATCCCCATTTCACTCGATTCAAGGCAGGGTCCACACAGTGGTATCCAAGAGACTTTTTATTGGGCAGTGGGGCCCTTTGTAAATTTGGAAGTTGGGAAACATCCAGGGAGAGTTCTGAAGGTGTTAAATTTGGGGATGGGAATTAAACAGGCTTATTCTGGGAAGACTTTATCCAGGGCTTGGCCTGTGTGGATCAGGTAAGGCCTGTATGCTCCCTGGCCTGAGAATGAGCAATGAGATGGAATCTCTGGGTACTTAAGAGAAATGGGAGAGAAAAGGTCCCCTGTTCCTGGTCTCCCTGCAGGAGCTAAAGCTTGGTTTCCTTGGGCTGGATGAGGATCACAATTTGTCCCGACTCTCTCTAATTAGTGGTGGGTGGGGGGCATAAGGATAGAGTTGTAATTTTGGCATTCTGGGGGCTGTGAGGCAATCCTGGCCTCTCATGTTTACTCTTTCCCCCTCCCCCACTCCCCAGCTCTGCCACATCAGGAGTCTGTCCTCCAAGATAGGAACCAAGAAGAAGACTCGTCAGCCCTTGAAATTCCAAAAGTCATGTCCATTGTGAGTTTAATAATCATATAAATATTTGCTTTCCTTATCCTGAAAGTTCCCATCTGGGTGCCATTAAGGAATCTGGTTCTCAGAGGCTCTTATTTGAGGAAATAAAAGGACCAGGCAGCTAGTACCCTCTCCCAGTTCCAAGTAACCCCTTCTCTCTGACCATTACCCATGGATTCATTCTATACATTTCCATCTCCTGATGGCTTGATCTTCTGTCAGGAGACCAGATGGAGCTAAAATCCATTTCTTTAGAGGAAAATGAGAGCTTCTCTCCTAGAACTGAGGTTTGAGGAGATGGAGATAAGTACTTATGAGAGTTTGCACGTGGGAAGTGTTATTGTTTGGTCTTAATTTCAGTGTGTAGTGAGATCTGATTTGGGAGGGTTTGAAGATGGGGGTATGATTGGGGCTTATCTAGGAATCCATGAGAGATTAGATGCCAGAATTGAGGTCCAGTTTGAGGTTGAACAGAGTATTTGATTGTGGACCATTCTCCATCAACTTCCTTCAGCTTAAGAACAAGAGAAGTGCAGAGCTGGGGGTGGGTGGGGGTGGATGATAGCCAAGTGAGAAGAGCACCTAGATGAATTGTTCAGAAACTGGGTGGTCAGAGCTTGGAAGAGCCTTAGAGATCTGATCCAGTCGTTGGTTGCAAAATAAGAGAATGGTTGCCATTCTTTTCACTTAATTTAAAAAATATCATTAATAAAAGTGATCTTCATTCAGTTTTTTTCTCATAAGGAAAAATGTTTGTGCTCTGTTCTGACATTGTCCTCAAGATATTCTTAACCTGTGTGAAAACCTTAATTTCTAAGACAAATTTTATAAAATATTTGGGAAAGTCGGTTGTTTTTTGGTACTCCCTAAAGGTAGAAATGATAGGTCTCATGTTAATGAGTATTTATTATATGCTAAGCACAGAGTGGACAATGTGCTTTATAAATACACTGTTTCTTAGGATTGGGAAAACTCCATTAGGTGCACTTAAATTTTCACCCTAGGACAGCATACAAGAGCTTTTGGTTTGTAATAAAAAGGAATGTTCAAGAATATTTGAACATTTTGTTGTACTCATGCCTGTTTCCTTCTTCTCACCCACTCACACCAGGAGGCTCCAACCCCATTTGGAACCTTATTTACCATCCACCCTTCCCACAAAGACCTAATCTGTTCCTTGTCATCCCACTGTGAAACAGTTCCTTGAGATACACATAGAATATTATGGTTGTTGTTCCAGGGGTCAGTGCTGTTCAGTGATGTGGCAGTAGTCTTCTCCCAAGAAGAATGGGAAGAGCTCACTCCTCCTCAGAGGGATCTGTACAGAGATGTGATGCTGGAAACCTTCAGTAACCTGGTCTCACTGGGTAAGGTGAACTGGGTCATTAGTCTGGAGAGTGTCCTCGGTGATGTCTCTTCTCTTGTCAATTTCTGGGTGCCTTTCAGTTTCCTGACTGGTCCTGACTTGGCCGTTTTTGAGTGATTAAAGAGCAGCCCCCTCAGCTCATGCTAATTTTCCCAACCCTTCAGCGACCTCCAAATGACCCTTCCTGCAACTGTCTCTCCTGTTCAGTGCCCAGGTACTGGATTTGAATTCTGCAGCCCCCACACTGTAATCAGGTTGCATGTTTTTCTCATATCCAGGTGTCCCCATTTCCAAACCTGATGTGGTCTCCTTCTTGGAGCAAGGAAAAGAGCCCTGGATGGTGGAAAGTGGGATAGCAAGAGGTCTGTGCCCAGGTGAGTGAGGCATTAGTGGGAAGGGGAAGCCACACAGATAACAGTTCAGCCGGTTAGTGGAGAAGCAGGACCTTTGAGTTAGAAAATTTTCCCTCAGAGTTGCCAGATTCAGAGTTCAGGTCTTCAGTCACCATCTTCCTCAGCTTGTCATTAGCAGTTGCTCCTTCCTACCTGAGACCTTTCTGTATATGTAGGCCATCACTCTCTTTTGGCTCTCTACCTGCTTCATTAAACACTCCTCAGCCACCTTTGGCAGATGTTCTTTATCTGCTGTAAACGTTGGCACACCTGACACACAGCCCTGGGCCTCTTATTTTCTCTGTTTATTTGCATTCCCCATGGATCTTCTCTGTTACTACACTGTGAATATCATTCATGCTGGTATTGGCCAATACAGACTCACTAGCCACATGTGGTCATTTAAATTTAAGTTAATGAAAATTAAATAAATCTAAAAACTCAGTATCTCGTTTGCACTCAGCACATTTTTTTAAATGCTGGTAGCCACATTGTGGCTGGTGGCTGCTGTTTTAAACAGCACAGGTACTAAACACTGCCATCAATACAGAGCTTTGGTGAACAGCACAAATTAGTATCTTCACCTTTAGCTTTTCCCTTAAACTTCAGTTATCTATATTGAACTGCCTTCTCAACATCCCCACTGGACATTGATTAGGCACCTCTAAGTTAACACATCCAATAAGACTGGACAGGTAACTTGGCATGGTTCCCTTTTCTGTGGCCTTGCCACCTCCAGCCTCACTGTGAATAGCTTACACAAAATCAAGGTATTCACGTTGTTAACACAAATACAGCAAACCATAGTTCTGAACTGCCTCTAACTTATATATTTATTTTTACTGTGTACATTATAAAAATTTTTTTTCATGCTTTTCACATATCTAAAGCAAGTTTTCATATCCAACATTCTATTTCTCTTGGGATGAGGGGTAGGGAAAGGAAAGACTAAGAACAGAGGTATATCAGGAGAGTCAGACTGTAAATTAACATTATGCACACAACTAGTCAAATATGTTTTTAATTTATCACACTATCACCCAAAGGCAACATATGTAAAAATAATAATAATAATAAAGTTGCTTCCATGAAATTGATACTATTCCATGATAGATTTTTATGAAACCAGTATGTATGTCTATATATGGCATAATAAATATGTATATATATATATATATATATATATATATATATTTTTTTTTTTTCATAGTGTATTCTGTATCCATTGGGTATGCTTTTAGAATTAAAAGATGTTATTACCAGGTGGGCCATGGTGACTCAGCAGGCAGAGTTCTCGCCTGCCATGCTGGAGACCCAGGTTCAATTCCTGGTGTCTGCCCAAGCCAAAAAAAAAAGATGTTATTACCACAACAGTCCAAACATTGCACTATTAGGGAATTATGTTTAGAAATGGTTCAGTGATTTGCTCATTATGATGGCTATTACAGAGATATCCATTCACATTAGCAGTAAAAATTCTGATATCAAAAGAGACAAACACTGAGATGGCTGCATGCTGTTAAAATATTCACATGTATTTGCTCAGTACATGTAACAGCTCTCCATTAACAGTCTGAGTGGCCTTCCTTCAGTTTTCTCCACACTTCCTTTAGACTTGTTTCAAGACTTATATCCTTGTGTTTCTGTAACTTCAAGATAGCCTTCATTTCTGTATCCTTGCTCTTTATGTGCTGTTCAAAAGGACTTTTTATCTTAATCCCTTTTCTGCCAGAGAAGAGCCAGCAGTCTCTGAAACCAAGGGTAACCAGTGCCCTCCTTAGTTCAGCAGTGGGCAGACACACCGCATCATTGAACTTGGTTGCCCCATCACCATGTGTTCTCATTAAGACTATCGTTCCATCGTATGTGGGCTTCAAAAGCCAGTAAGTGGTGCCACATCTCCTCCCTGCATGTCACAGTATTTAATGTTTTATGTCTTCTTTTTTCCTTTTGCCAAAGCAGCACTCGTGCCCACTTCTCCGCCATGTGTGCCCACCTCTCTGGCCTCCCTTCTTCCAGTGCCTCTCACTCCTTCTTCCTCCCAGGCCATTTCACTTATTGAGGAACTGCCAAACTATTTTCCATAGCAGCTGCACCATTTGATATCCCCACCAGCAATGTACCAGAGTTCCAGTTTCCCTACATCCTTGCCGACACTTATTTTCCACTTTTTAAGTTATACCCATCCAAGTAGGTATGAAATGGTATGTCATTGTGAGATTGTTGTTGCTTAATTTTGAAATACTTTCAAACTTACAGTACAGTTACAAAAATAATACAAACTCTATTCAGAGAAATACAACATGCCCCATCCCCCCAGATACCCAGATTCACCAATTTTAACATTTTGCCGCATTTGCCATATAATATGCCATATTCTATCTATCTCTCCATAATGTCAATCCATCTATCGATCCATCTATCTGTTTCTCCATTTATCAGTCCATTTTCTGAACATTTGAGTGTGGGTTGTATACGGCATGTTCCTTGAACTCAATACTGCCATGGCAGTTTTTAAGAATGAGGATATTCACCTACAAAATCAGCTGAAGTGCAGTTATTAAGGTCAAGAATTTTAACATTGATATGAAACTTACAGTCTATAGTCCATTTTTTTCTTATACCCTAATAATGTCCTTTTTCTTTTTTTATTAATTTTTAAAATTATTTTGTAAAAATATGACAACAGAGAAACAGAAACATTCTTGACATATGATCATTCCATTCTACATATATAATCAGTAATTCACAATATCATCACATAGTTGCATAGTCATCATCATGATCCTTTCTTAGAATATTTGCATCAATTCAGAAAGAGAAATAAAAAGACAACAGACATACATACCATACTCCTTACCCCCCCTTTTTAAATTAATTTATTTTTTATTTATGATAAATAACTACATACAAACATTCTTATCATATGATCATTCCATTCTTGTTATATAATCAATAACTCACACTATCATCACATAGTTGTGTATTCATCATCATGATCATTTCTTAGAACATCTGCATCAATTCAGAAAAAGCAATAAAAAGAAGACAGAAAAATTTCAAACATAGCATACCCCTTACCCCTCCCTTTCACCGATCACCAGCATTTCAATCTACTAAATTTATTTTAACATTTGTTCCCCCTATTATTTATTTATTTTATTAATTTTTTTTAAAATACCAAAAAACACCAAACAAACACAAACATTCTTAACTTTTGATCATTCCGTTCTACATATATAATCAGTAATTCACAATATCATCACATAGTTGCACATTCATCATCATGAGCATTTCTTGGAACATTTGCATCTATTCAGAAAAAGAAATAAAAAGAAAACAGAAAAAAATA
>PVIY010040356.1:0-22433 GCA_004026745.1 Myrmecophaga tridactyla
TGTTCTGCACCATCCATGTGCAATTATACTTTTAAATTCCACTACACTACAAGAAGGTAAATGGACATTCCAGATTATAGATGTGATTATACAGTCTTAAACTAATTATTATTGAATCAATGCTGAAAATCAGTGATGCATTTGTTATAGATTATAACTGATTGTTTACAGTATGTTTTAGGTGGCATCATCTTAACACCAGATGGTGAATAAAGTATTCCCAGTTAATTTAGATAGCAGTAAAGAATTACATGCCTTCTGTGGACATTTTATAAGTGCATTTTATATCACAATAAAGATTTTTCTCTTTAAAAAAAAAAAAAAAGAATGTATGTCTGGGGCGGGCCATGGTGGCTCAGCAGGCAAGAATGCTTGCCTGCGATGCCAGAGGACCTGGGTTCCATTCCCGGTGCCTGCCTGTGTAAAAAAAAAAAAAGAATATACGTCTGTATGTTATGTTTTTACAAAAAAAATATTAAAATTAAAAAAAATTTTTTACCCTAATAAAAAATCCCCTAAGACAAAAAGTGGGAGAAAGATCAAAGGCAATGGTAGAGCTATACAGAGAAGGTAGGGTTTAACAAATGAGCATGACTGCTGAATCAATTTACTGATATTTCTTTTAGTCTCCAATGTCTTAGAGCAGTTAGAAGTAAAAACCTAAAATTGTAGAATCATAACCCATACCAAACTCTGAAATCTGTTCTACAACTAATTGTTTATGAAGTGTTTTGAAATTTATTGCTTTTTATATACATGTTTTCGCAAAAAAAGAAAAAAATAGTCTATTGTGATGATAACTGCACAGCTATATGATGATATCATGAACCACTGATTATATACTTTGGGATAATATATATCAATAACAAATAATTTAAAAATTGCCTTTCCCCTCAATATTGGTTTCATTTAGCTATCGTGGGAAGCAATCCCACAATAAACAAGTCTCTTTGAAAATAAATAAATAAATGGGGCAGATTAGTGTCTATGGTACATTCACATTCATGTAAACTTAGACTGAGAGAAAATTCCTAGATGTACTTAGAAAGGACTGCCATCTTTTGTCACCTCTGGGAAAGGGGACTTAAAGCAATTTGAAGAGGA
Source organism: Myrmecophaga tridactyla (assembly GCA_004026745.1). Taxonomy (NCBI): domain Eukaryota; kingdom Metazoa; phylum Chordata; class Mammalia; order Pilosa; family Myrmecophagidae; genus Myrmecophaga; species Myrmecophaga tridactyla. The sequence goes on from PVIY010040356.1 coordinate 1,105, forward strand.
AGGGTTTTACTTCCTATTTTATATGTTTAACTTTTTTACTACATAAAGGTATTACTTTTACACTTAAAACTTTAGGAATATAACAGAAACAGTTCTATATGACATTCATTTTGCATTTTATCTATTCTATTGGACACATATAGATAATAAAGGTTAATATTTTCAGTCACAGAAAGTACAATTAAAGCAGGAAGGAGGAGTCTCTTGATGAAACTGTCAACAAATTAGAAACAGGTAGACAAAGGTTATTCACTTACTGCTTCTGTCCCTCAAGATCACTGATTCTGAATGACAATATTTTAGAAACGGAGAGAATGTATACCACTAAGAAACAGATCTGAATATCAGAGGTAAGAACATGCCCGAGATCCAAGAGCTGGTGGTTGAAAGTAGTACTAGGGCTGGAATATAGGTTTCCTGGCTCCTGAACCTATTTCCAAGTGCTAGATAAGTTGACTTTAATAAATGATATAAAATTTAAGGTGAATTTCCTGGCAAGAACAGTGCTATGTGATGGCTAATCAGAAAAACCATAGAGAAGAAAAACCAAAATGGCAGAGAAAGAAAAGTTATAATGAAATATTCATTTCAACAAGTACACCTGAGATTCCAGCAAAAGCAGTAAGAAAAAAAGGGGAAATATAAGGAATAACCAAAATGATGATTAATTGCAAATGATATGCTCTCTGAAGTAGATAATCTAAAAAGACCCAACAAACCATTGGACATAATCAAGGTGCTCAGCAAGCTGCTGCATGCAAATACATCTTTGTTTAAAAAGTCACAGTGATATTAAGGAGTGGAATAATAAAAAAAAATAAAAAATAAAAACTACTTTATGGAGGTAGTTATGTAACAAAGCAGACCCAAATTAATAGAGATCTATACCACAATGTTACTAAATATAGTTACTAAAATACTGAACACAGTAGTGTAAAACTCTCAGTTCTCCTCAAAATAACCAATAAATTCAGTGCAATCCCATTAAATCCAATGGGGCTTTTGCTGGGTTGCTTGCTGGCTCCAGACACTCTAAAATTCACATGGAAAAGTAATAGCTATTCTTACATATTCTTACAATCTTGGAAAAAAAAAAAGAACAGGGAGGGAGAACATATATAAGGAGATAAGGATATTATGAAACTATGGCTAATTACAAGTTGTACTGGTCTAGAAGATAGAGATTGATAAAACAGAACACAGAATTCAGAAACAGAGCTGATAGATAATGCATCACAGATAAGCTGGGTGAGGAATGACAGACAACCCAATAAATGGTGGTGAAACACATGGATTTCCATACATGAAAAAAAGAATCAGATCCCTATCTCAAACCATATTATCAACATAAATTCTAGATGTATCCAATACTTAAATCTGAAATAAAAAACTTTATAACTATCAGAAAAACTAGGAGAAAACATCTTTATAACCTCAAGGGAGAGAGGGGAGATGATAAGGAGAGCATTACAGAAACAGAATGACCAGTAGGGGATTTCCTCAGCTGTAATATACAATCACCTACCATACAGCAATATTAAGATTTAAACACACCAAATTTCAGAACAGTGCCTGACATATAACTGTTTTATATAAATATAAGTTATTCTCATATTGGTTCTTCTACTTACCAGTTGTGTGCACCTGTGCTGGATACTCTCATGTTTCATTTTCCTCACCAGTAAAATGGAGGGGAAAAAAAAACTACCTTCTTCATTAGGTTCTTGTAAGTATTAAATGAGCTAATCAATGTTAAGTACTTTGACCACAAACCGATAAAAGCTCAAAAGACTTAGTAATAATGTACTGTAATTGCAAATAATAATGAGAATAATTACATTACAAAAGGAATGAGGAGCATGCCAAACACAGGGGCATGTCTATGATTACATTACAAAATGACAACTCTGACAGGATTGTAAGGGAACAAGTAGAAGGAATATCAAACAGTTAAGAGACTACTCCAACTGTTCAAGCCTAGATAACAGCAATAATGATGTAAAGTTGTGAAGGCAGAACTTCTGAAAAGGGATAAGACAAGTAAAGATAGTGTCATCAAGGACAAGCCCCAAAGGCTGGATGTAACGTGGTGATGCAGTTAGACTGAGATGAGGTTATAAGTACTGAGAATGTTTTCTACCTGTTACTAGAAATTATTCCTACTGTCCATTTTGAATCTGGAATTATCTTACATGTGAATAGGCATCTAACTGAAACATAATGCTATATGAAATTATGCTTTGGGAAAAATTGTACATACAAAGTATTTTGATATCCTATCAACTACTTGTCTCAAGTAGCATGCCATATGAGCCAGTAATTTCTTTCAAATCTTTACTGGTTTTATAGAATATAATGCTGTATTTTTAAAATTCTCAAATAAAAAAAACTTAGTTTTTACATTGGCCTCTACTTAACAAAAGTTTCTTACCATGATTGGCTTGCCCTGAAATGTTTTAACTTCTTCTCTTAAATATCTAAAAGCCTGTTAACAAAGCAGAAAGGAACTTTCATTAGTAGTCAAACATTTCAATAAAGCCATCTTTATTCTATCAAGAGAGTTTGGTACTAACAACCGCCTCTAAGCTAAAAAAATAAAAGTTCTGAAGGTCATTCTATTTGCAGGTGAAGGGAGCAAAAAGTTACAAATTTAAGATCTCAGCTACAATTTACATTTATTCTAGATTAGCTACGATGGATTACTACGGGCACAAAATGAACAAGATTCTAAACAGACCCTGATATGATTCAATCAGACAACATTCTAAGACGAAGAAATGTAATAAATACATCACACTCACACACAAGGTGTTAATAATTGGGGAATAAGAGGAGAAACTATGGGGAAAGAGGTACATGACAATTCTGTCCTTTCTGTGTTAGTTTTCCATAATCCTAAAACTGCTAAAATTTTTTTCTTTAAAAAATCAGTGATTTAAAAATTCATAAATATGAATACTCATAGACATGTGTATTTGTTTTGAAGGAAAATTACTTCTATCTTTACAAAAGTAAAATCATTAAGTCCAAATTCCAAGATAAGACTTAGAAGGGAAGTTACGTTTACTGCATACCTTCTATGTTCCAAAAGTACTAACTACTGCGTACACAGCTCCCAATTTCCATGTTAATTTTAAAACGGTTAAATTTTTTTGACAGGAAACAAACTTCTTAAATTGAAATGGAAAAGCTTTAAGAAGATGATCAAAAAAGAAAACAAGCAAAACCAAAAAGGTGATTAAGGTTCTCAAGAGTCTTCATAATATTATTGTAAATACTCATTTTTTCAGTTAAAATACACTGCTGCTTTTATTTTTTAACCACCAAGACTAAATCAAAAGTTTTCTTCTTACCTGTTGTGCATCTGTGTCTGACTGGAAAGTGATATACCAATTACTATTGTGTGCAAACTCACAGCTTATCACTTTGGGGCAATTTTCATTTTTGAACAAAGCTTTCACTTCCTGAAAAAAGGAAAAATCTTTTGTTAATGTTAAAAAAGTTATCAACAATGGGTACAGTTTAGTTTATTAGTAAGACTGAGCATCTATCTCTTCATGTTTTTTGATTCCTTCTATTTCTTCACTACCTAATTGTTTCTATCTCCGGCTCTTTTTTCTAGTAAGGCTATGTTCAGAAAAAAAGGCATGCATAGTTATAGGTATGATTTAGGGACGAAACTTTTTTCATGATCAGGAAAAATGAAAACTTTCACTCCTAGTGGAAAGTTAAATTTTTCCTTTCAATAAAATCTCTCCAGTCCTTTTTCTACCTAGTTTGCCACTATCCAAAAGAAATGATATGCTCTCCATTAACATTTTATGGATACAACATATTTTCATGCATTCGCATTTAATTCCAGATGTCCTGCTTATATATTAGCCACAGACATGAACTCTGTGCAAAAATATCTTCCCTTTTCCACAGCTGATATAACTGAAAACAGAAACAAATATATGGATTCAGAAAAAGATGTTTACCAAAACCCAGAACCCTAAAACCATTAACACCCTGAAAGAAGCCTGTAAAAAAAAAAACTTGAAGTATTGCAAATAGTCTGTCATTTCCTAAAGTCCCAGAATTCCACTTCTAGATACACTTAAAAGAACTGAAAGAGGAGACTTGGAGAAATATTTGTACACAAGTGTTTATAGCAGCACTATTCACAGTAGCCAAAAGGTGGAAGCAACCCAAACGTACATCAGCAAATGAATGAATAAACAAAACATGGTATATACACACAACAGAATATTATTATCCAATACTAAAAGCAAACAGATGAAACTTAAAGACATAAGAAGTGAAACAATTCAGACACAAAGGCACAGATATTGTGTGACTCCACTTACATGAAACACCTAGAATACACATATACATGGAGAGGAAGGTAGACAACAGTTTATGGAGGGTGGAGGGAATGGGAAGTTAATGCATAATGGATATAGGGTTTCTGTGTGCGGAAATGGATGGTAGTCCAACCTGGTAAATGTGATTAATTACACTGAATTACATGATTTGTAGAAAAACATATTAGAACAACTAAATCCATAAGTGATTCTGGACTGGCTCTAATAGTGGAGAAAATGCCCAAACGGACATTATTGGGACACAAGAGTAAATTGGAATAAAGACTAAAAACTTTATATAAATGTTATATTTCCTGAACGTGATAACTGTACTTAAGGTGGTTACATAAGTGAATATCCTTGTTCTTAGGAAAAGTACATGGAAGTATTAAGTGTTCAAAGAACATGAATATATCTCCTTTCAAATTTAACACTGACAAATAAATACCCAGATAGGCAGATAGATGGATATACAGAATGATATGGCAAATGTGGCAAAAATGTTAAAAGACGGTGATCTGGGTGTCTAAATGGGGAGTATGTTGGAGTACCCTGTATAGATTTTGTATTATTTTTGCATCTGTTCTGTAAATTTAAAATTATTTCAAAATATGAAGTGGATTAAAAAAAATTAGGAGGAGGGTTCAAGATGGTGGCTCACCAAGCTGTAGAATTTAGTTCATCTTCCAGAGCAGAAAGTAAATAGCCAGGAACAGTACAGAACAACTGCTGGGCCACATCAGTGAATAGACAGACAGAGTATACCAGTTTGAACAAGCTGGACCAGCTGTGATACCACCCAGAACCGTAAGTCCTGCAAGCCTCTAAGGCCAGTGCCCCCCCCCCCCCCCACAGGCTGTTTCTAGAGAGGAAAGGAAAGAGACTTTACTAACAGCAAAGGGCTGAGCTCAACCAAGCTCCAATAGTGAAGTTAAATAACAAATTCTGACTACTAAAAATAGACCCCAGCTCAGCTAAACCTCAAGTAAAAGCTGAGGTTGCTGGTTTTGGCCCAGGGCCAAGGGGGCAGGTCTGACAGAAAAAGAAAAAAGAACAATGCAAAACACAGGATCATTTTGGATCAGCACAAAATACCTAAAAGGTCTGGGCTATGAAGAAAAGGAGGGGGCACACAGGACCTGGAGATATAATAAGGAACTTACCAACTCAGGCTCTTGATTGGCAAACTAGAGGAAGTGGGGATGGGACGGGGGAGGGGTTCCTGCCCTGAAAAGGAATTTTTTTTTTTTTTTGGCTGCGTTTCTATGGATTGACACCTCTTAGGATAAAACTGCAAGGCTTCTCAGGCTCCAAATGCCCCAAACAAGGGCAGAATTAAGCTTGTTTGAGATAAAGAGGGTGGTCACATGAAAGGAGGTAATTCCCTGGAGGCTGTGCCTTCCCCACGAGAGGGGCAGGGCCCACTTCAGGTGGAATCCCTCCCTCAGGGAATTCAGACCCCAGGGACTGGAAAACTGAAGCTATTAAAGCCAGCATACAACCTCTCGACTCTCTCAACCACGCCCAGGCAGGGAGAGTCTGCTGAAGTTAAAGGTAGGGCATCACTTTATACAGGTGGGGCCCACAGGCAGAGAAGTGCCAAATACTGGGCAGGATAGGAAAAACAGAGTCTAGAGGCTTCATAGGAAAGTCTGTCAACCTGCTGGGTTTTACCCTCAGAGAAAACTGATGCCAAGTCTGGGGAAATCTGACAGGAGTCTATAATACCTAAGTAGACTATCCTAAGGGAAAAGAAAGGAACTATACAAGCAGTGCAAGAAAACAAGAACTGAAAAATTTTGATCTGTTAAATAAAGCCTGTGCTAGAGATTTAGAATAAGCTGAACTGAATGTCAAAGAAAAGATAGACAACAAAGCCATCCAGCAAGAAAATCTGGGTAAAAGAGAGAAAAAAATCTCTAGAATAAACTAATTAAGGAAATTAAATGCCTAGATGCCAGCAAAAAATAATAAATCATACTAGGAACGTTGAAGATATGACCCAGTCAAAGGAACAAACCAACAACTCAAATGAGATACAGGAGTTGAAACAACTGAGGCTGTCCGAACAGACATGGAAAGTCTCATCAAAAATCAAATCAATGAATTGAGGGAGGATATAAAGAAGGCAAAGGACAAACAAAAAGAAGATACCAAAAGTCTGAAAAACTACTCACAGAACTTACAGGAATGAAAGGTACAGTAGAAGAGATAAAAAAAAAAAATAGAAACCTACAATATTAGATTTCAAGAGGCAGAAGACAGGACAAGTTGATTGGAGGACGGGACATCTGAAATCCGACAAGCAAAAGAAAATATAGGGGAAAGAATGGGAAAACATGAGCAGAGGTGAATCAGGGAATTGAATGACAACATGAAGCGCACAAATATACGTGTTGTGGGTGTCCCAGAAGGAGAAGAGAAGGGAAAAAGAGGAGAAAAACTACTGGAAGAAATTAACAATGAAAATTTCTCAACTCTTATTAAAGACTTAAAATTACAGAAGTGCAGCGTAGCCCAAAGAGAATAGATCCAAATAGACATACTCCAAGACACTAATCAGAACGTGAGATGTCAAAGAGAGAGAGAATTTTGAAAGCAGCAAGAGAAAAGCAATCCATCAGATACAAGGGAAGCACAATAAGGCCAACTGTAGATTTCTCAGCAGAAACCATGAAGGTGAGAAGACAGTGGTATGATATATTTAAGATATTAAAAGAGAAAAACTGCCAACCAAGAATTCTATATCCAGCAAAATTATCCTTCAAAATGAGGGAGAAATTAAAACACTCTCAGATAAAAATTCACTGAGAGAATTTGTGATCAAGAGACCAGCTCTGCAAGAAATACAAAATGAAGCGCTAGAGACAGATAGGAAAAGACTGCAGAGAGAGGTGTAGAATGAAGACTATCAGTAAAGGTAAAAAGAAGAAAAATTGGATATGACATATAAAATCCAAAAGGCAAAATGGTAGAAGAAAGTATTGCCCTTACAGTAATAACAGTAAATGTTAATGGATTAAACTCTCCATTCAAAAGACAAAGACGGGTAGAATGGATTAAAAAACAGGACCCATCTATATGGCGTCTATAGGAGATACATTTTAGACCCAAGGATAAACTTAGGTTGAAAGTGAAGGGCTGGAAAAACATTTCAGGCAAACAACAATCGGAAAAGAGCAGGAGTAGCTATACTAATATCCAACAAGTTAGACTTCAAATGTAAAACAATTAAAAGAGACAAAGAAGGACACGTATGTATTAATATCAGGAACAATTCAACAAGAAAACATAATGATCATAAATATTTATGCATCAAGCCAGAATGCTATAAAATACATGAAGCAAACACTGAAAACACTGAAAAGAGAAAGAGAAACACATCTAGGTAGATAGATTCAGTTGTCAACTTGGCCAGGTGAAGATACCTAAGTTCTGCTGCTGTGGACATGGGCCAATGGTATGTTTACCTCATCTGTTGCTGATTTACATCTGCAGTCAGGAGGAGGCATGCCTGCTGCAATGAATGATGTTTGATTTAATTGGCTGGTGCTTAAATGAGAGAGCGTGAGGTAGCACAGTCCAAGCAGCTTGGCATTCCTCATCTCAGCACTTGCAGCTCAGTCCAGGCCTTTGGAGATGCAGAAAGGAATCACCCTGGGGAAAGTTGTTGGAGCCCAGAGGCCTGGAGAGAAGGCCAGAAGAGATTATCCTGAGCCTTCCCATGTAAGAAAGAACCTCAGATAAAAGTTAGCTGCCTTTCCTCTGAAGAACTAATGAAATAAATCCCCTTTTATTAAAAGCCAATCCGTCTCTGGTGTGTTGCATTCCAGCAGCTAGCAAACTAGAACATACCATAATAGGTGGAGACTTCAATTCCCTGCTCTCATCAATGGACAGAACATCTAGACACAGGATCAATAAAGAAACAGAGAATTTGAATACTACAATAAATGAACTAGACTCAACAGACATTTATAGAACATTACATGCCACAACAGCAGGATACACCTTTTTCTCAAGTGCTCATGGATCATTCTCAAGGTGAAACCATATGCTGGGTCACAAAGCAAGTATCAACAAATTTTAAGAGTGAAATCATATAAAACACTTTGTTGGATCATAAAGGAATGAAGTTGGAAATCAGTAATAGGCAGAGGGAAGAAAATTCACAAATATTCAATAACACACTCTTAAACAACTAGTGGGTCAAGGAAGAAATTACAAGAGAAATCAGTAAATATCTCGAGGCAAAAGAAAATTAAAACACAACATATCAAAACTTATGGGATGCAGCAAAGGCAGTGCTCAGAGGGAAATTTATTGTCTTATACACTTATATCAAAACAGAAGAAAGACTAAAAATCGAGGAATGAACTGTCCACTTGGAAGAACCAGCGTAAGAACAGCAAACAAACCCTAAAGCAAGCAAAAGGAAAGAAATAATGAAGATTAGAGCAGAAATAAATGAAACTGAGAACATGAAAACAATCAAGAAAATCAACAAAACTAGAAGTTGGTTCTATGAAAAATCAGTAAGATATGGATCCTTAGCAAGGCTGACAAAAAGACGAAGACAGAAGATGTAAATAAATAAAATCAGAAATGGAAGAGGTGACTGACCCCGCAGAAATAAAGGAAGTAATGAGAGGATACTATGAACAACTTTATGCTAAGAAACTAGACAAAGTAGATGAAACAGACAACTTCTTAGAAAGGCATGAAAAACCAACAGTGACTCCAGAAGAAATAGATGACCTCAACAAACCAATCACAAGTAAAGAAACTGAATTGGTCATGAAGAAGCTCACAAAAAAGAAAAGTCCAGGACCAGATGGCTTCGTAATGAATTTTACCAAACATTCAAGAAAGAATTAGTACCAATCCTGCTCAAACTCTTCAAAAAAACTGAAGAGGAAGGAAGGCTACCTAAATGTTTCTATGAAGCCAACATCACCCTCATACCAAAGCCAGACTAAGATATTACAAAAAAAGAAAACTACAGACCAATCTCTTGAACGAATATAGATGCAAAAATCCTCAACAAAATTCTTGCAAACTGAATCCAACAGCACATTAAAGAATTATACACCATGACCAAGTAGGATTCATTCCAGGTAGGCAAGGATGGTTCAACATAAGAAAATCAATTAATGTAATACAGCATATCAACAAATCAATGCAGAAAAACCACATGATCATCTCGATTGATGCAGAAAAGGCATTTGACAAAATTCAACATTTTGAATGTTGAAAACACTTCAAAGGATAGGAATAGAAGGAAACTTCCTAAACATGATAAACAGAGTATACGAAAACCCCCCCAGCTAACATCATCCTCAATGGAGAAAAACTGAAAACTTTCCCCCTAATATCAGGAACAAGATAAGGATGTCCACTATCACCACTGTTAGTCAACACTGTGTTGGAAGTTCTAGCCAGAGCAATTAGATAAGGAAAAGAAATACAAGGCATCAACATTGGAAAGGAAGAAGTAAAACTCTCACTATTTGCAGATGAAATGATAATATATGTTGAAAACCCCAAAAAATCCACAGCAAAACTACTAGTGCTAATAAATGAGTACAGCAAAGTGGCAGGTTACAAGTCAACACTCAAAAATCTGTAGTGTTTCTATTCACTAATAATGAGCAATCTGAGGGGGAAGTCAAGAAACAAAATTCCATTTACAATTGTAACCAAAAGAATAAAATATTTAGGAATAAATTTAACTAAGGGTACAAAAGACCTAAACAAAGAAAACTATAATAAACTGCTAAAAGAAATCACAGAAAAGCTAAATAAATGGAAAGGCATACTGTGTTCATGGTTTGGAAGACTAAATATAATTAAGATGTCAATTCTACCTAAACTGATTTACAGATTCAGGGCAGTATCAACTAAAATCCAAAAACATACTTTTCAGAAACAGAAAAACCAATAACCAAATTTATCTGGAATGGCAGGGTGCCCAAATACCTAAAAATATACTGAGAAAGAAAAATGAAGTTGGAGGTCTCACACTACCTGACTTTAAGGTGTATTATGAAGCTACAGTGGTCAAAACAGCCTGGTACTAGCATAAAGATAGATATACTCATCAATGGAATCCAAAAGATTGTTCAGATGTAGACCCTCTCATCTATGGACAATTGATCTTTGATAAGACAGTCAAGCCAATTTACCTGGGAGAGAACAGTCTCTTCAACAAATGGTGCCTAGAGAACTGGATATTCACATGCAAAAGAATGAAAGAGGATCAGTATCTCACACCCTATACAAAAATTAACTCAAAATGAATGAAAAACCTAAACATTAGATCTAAGACCATAAAACTGTTAGAAGAACATGTAGGAAAATATCTTATAAATCTTATAATAGGAGGTGGTTTCCTAGACCTTACACCCAAAGCATGAGTACTGAAGAAATATATAAATAAATGGGAATTCCTCAAAAGTGAACACTTTTGTGCATCAAAGAACTTCATCAAGAAAGTAAAAAGACAGCCTAAAGAATGGGAGACAATATTTGGAAATGATATATCAGATAAAGGTCTAGTATCCAGAATATATAGAGAGATTGTTCAACCCACAACAAAAAGACAGACAATCCAATTACAAAATGGGCAGAAGACATGAACAGACACTTCACAGAAGAGGAAATACAAATGGCCAAAAGCACATGAAAAGAGGCTCAACTTCCCTGGCTATGAGGGAAATGCAAATCAAAACCACAATGAGATATCATCTCAGACCCACCAGAATGGCCATTATCAATAAAATAGGAAATTACAAGTACTAGAGAGGATGTGGAGAAAGACAAACACTTATCTATTGTTGGTGGGAATGCCAAATGGTACTACAACCGCTGTGGAAGGAAGTTTGTCAGTTCCTCAGGAAGCTACGTATAGAATTGCCATATGATCCAGCAATACCATTGCTCGGTGTCTATTCGGAGGACATGAGATTAAGGACACAAATGGACATTTGCACACCAATGTTTATAGCAGCATTATTTACAAATGCCAAGAGATGGAAACAGCCAAAAAAGTCGATCAACAGATACGTGGATAAACAAGCTGTGGTATATACATACGACGGAATATAACACAGCTGTAAGACAGAATAAAGTCATGAAGCACGTAACAATATGAATGGATCTTGAGGACATTATGCTGAGTGAGATTAACCAGAAACAAAAGGACAAATACTGTATGGTCTCACTGATATGAACTAACATTAATGAAAGAATTTGGAGAATTTCATTTAAGAACAGAGGTCATCAGGACAGAAAAATAGGTTAGATATTGGGTTAAGTGGAACTGAAGTGATACAGACTGTGAAACAGGACTGACTGTAAAAATTCAAAAATGGATAGCACAATACTACTTAATTGCAGCACAATAATGTTAGTATACTGAATGAAGCTGAATGTGAGAATGATAGGAGGAGGAGGGCTGGGTCACAAATGAAACCAGAAGGACAGACAGACGATAAAGATGGAGGTGGTATAATCTAGGAATTCCTGGAGTGTACAATGATAGTGGCTAAATGTACAAATTAAAAAAATTTTTTGCATGAGGAGGAAGAAAGGAATGTCAATATTTGCAGGGTGTTGAAAATAGATGGTAGTTCATATTTTAAAACTTTAACTTATGCGTGAGACTAAAGTAAAAAATGTTTATCTGGTACAAAATTTATATTTTGAGTAGTGCAACTCCTAATGTAACTTATATAGACAGTTTAACTGAACACCATGTGTACATGGAATCTTGAATAGAGTATGAGATTTTGTAGGTTTGTCTAGAGTGATGCCCTGATAAATCCCAGAGTGATGTGAACAGTGAATAAAAAAGTATTTGCAAAGTTCCCTTGGGGGAATGGCGAGAAAGGGGGAAAATTCAACTTCTCCATTTGGAGAATTCCTGGTATTCTCACAAGCTGTGGGGATAACCAAATCAACAGGCTGAGCCCTCCACCTTGGGGTCTGCTCATATGAAACTTAATCCTGCAAATGATACGCTAAGCCTACTTCAAATAAGGTTTAAGAGTCAACCCCTAGAGAACTTCTTTTGTTGCTCAGATGTGGCCTATCTCTCTCTCAGCCAACACAGCAAGCAAACTCACCGCCCTGCCCCTCTGTATGTGGGACATGACTCCCAGGGTTGTGAACCTTCCTGGCAACGTGGGACAGAAATCCTAGAATGAGCTGGGACTCAGCACCAAGGGATTGAGAAAACCTTCTCAGTCGAAAGGGGGAAGAAAGAAATGAGACAAAATAAAATGTCAGTGGCTGAGAGATTTCAAACAGGGTTGAGAGGTTATCCTGGAAGTTACACTTACACATTGTACAGCTAACACCTTTTTAGTTCAAGGTTTGTATTAGGCTAGAGGGAAGTGTCTGAAACTATAGAGCTGTGTTCCAGTAGTCATGTTTCTTGAAGATGACTGTATAATGATAAAGCTTTCATAATGTGACTCTGTGATTGTGAAAACCTTGTGTCTGATGCTCCTTCTATGTACAGTAAGGACAGATGAATAAAACATATGGCTCAAAAATAAATAAATAATAGGGAGAACAAATGTTAAAACTAAAAATATATATATTGGACAGATGGAAATACTAGTGGTCAATGAGATGGAGGAGTGGGGATATACTATGTATGGGTTTTTTCTTTTTATTTCTTTTTCTGGAGTGATGCAAATGTTCTAAAAAATGATCAGGGTGATGAATATGCTACTATGTGATGTCATTGTGAGCCACTGATTGTACACCATGTATGAAATGTTTGTATGTTAAGAACGAATGTGCTTATATGTTGCTTTATCAATAAAATAAAATTAAATATCCCTAAAAAGGAAGAGAAGGAAAGGAAACATCCACTGAAATACCATCAAGAGTCAGATACTGGTTTACTCCTCCAAAGAACCATATTGAAAGTTTTATTCATTTTACAGCTGAAAATGACGGCTTAGATTGGTTAACCTATCTATACTACCACAAAGTGGAACTCAAACCCAGCTGTACAGCGCCAAAGTCCATATCATCTAACATCTATTTGAGCTCGAAGAGAAATTTAATAATAACCACAATTCCCTAACAGGAAAAGAATCTGAATAGGTCAAACTCCCTCAACAAATATAAAAATATCATTAGGTATCAACTTAAATAAAAGACAATCATTAAGCTGACCGGAAAAACAATAGTGAAGTCTAATCTGCATTGTAACTTCCTAAAATTTTCAGTACAATGAATTAAAAAAGGAATGTTCATAGTTATGATGAAATTTTCTTGGCTCAACCATTGCTTGAAATAATGAGTGGAAAACCACAAGATTTTGTGATTTTTGTGAAAGTGATAAAATATCATTAAGTTTAGTGAAAATTGCCATTCAGTCCATAACTAAATTTTCAGAGGTATCCGTGGAATTGCTAAGCCAACATACACTGATCTCTACCTTCAAAAATGTTTCTCCAGACACTTCTAACTCTCCTTAAAAAACACACCGTGAATTCATTTAAATCTTAAGAAAATCTATACTTTCAGATCTTTATGTATGTAACTACAAAAATGACTAATAACTACAGTGAGGTTTTCTATGTCATATACTGCTCTAAGCACTTATACACGCACACCCACACACATACACACACACTCTCTCTCTTAATTCTTATAACAGTTCCATGAATTAATTACTATTTGCCCATTTAACAGGCAAGAAAAATGAGGCAGAGATGTTAAGTAATTTCATCAGAAAGGCACAGAAATGGCAAATAAAGAAGCTGGAAATTGAACCCAACAGTCTGGCTCAAGTTCAAGTTCATAGCCTGTTTAATAATACTGTCAATATTCTTCCAAATCTACAGTTTTTCTTTCAATTTGTTACTTTTGACATGTAATACATAATTTAAAACCAAAGGTCTTATATTTTGGTGACAAGTTTTCTTACTAATTTCTCCAACTTTTCTAAGTTTAGAAAATCTTCACTCTAGAAGTTTAACACTGAGTAAGTTTGGTAAAAAGATTACTAAGATAACAAAATTTATTTTGAACATGACAAGGTCTAAAACTATTTTCTAAATGGCTAATAATTTGCAGTAAATTGGTTATTGATTAATCCTTCCTTTTTCTAATTCATAGTGTCTGTGCTGGTTTAAAATAATTACATATACCAGAAAAACCATGTCCTTTTTCCTGATCCAATATTGTGGGAATAGCCATGTTTCTTTTAATCCTGATTCAATATTGTGAGGTGGAAACTTTTATTAGATTATTTCTATGGAGATGTGGCTCACCTAGCTGTGGGTGGGACCTTCTGATTAGACAGATATGACTCTGCCCATTCAAGTGGCTCTTGATTACTTTACTGGAGTCCTTTAAAAGGGGAAAAATTTTGGAGGAAGGTTAAATGCTTAGAGTGCCAACAGAGAGAGCAGATGCACAGGAGACCCAAATATTTGGAGATACAGAAAGAAAACGCCCTGGGGAAGCTGTTTGAAACCAGAAACCAAAGATTCCAGCAGATGCCAGCCATGTTCCTTCCCAGCTGACAGAGGTGTTCTGGATCCACTGACCTTTCTTTAGTCAAGGTTTCTTTCCCTGGACACCTTAGTTTGCACATTTTTATAGCCTTAGAACTGTAAACTTGAAACTTAATAAATTCCCTTCATAAAAGCAATTCTGTTTCTGGTATACTGCCTCCGACAATTTTAACAAACCAAAGCACCATGCTAACATTACAATATAGTGTGCAGCTCTGTGCAGTAATGGATAAGAAATGGCTTTGGAGTCCGACAGATCAAGGTGAAATCCTGACTATGTCATTTAAAAGCTCATGTGTCTGTCCTAGGGATAGTTATTTAACCATGCTAAAGTTCAGCTACTTTATCTGTAAAAAAGAGATAATCAAAACCTTCAGTTTGAAATAATTGTAAAATATACTGTAATGTACTTGTTAAAACCTAATTACTATACAAATGTTATCATACATAAGATTATTATAGGTCTATTTCATTCAAAAATTCTATGTTTGTACCTATACATCGTATTTATGAAGCTTTGCTTTGTATTTCGCTAGTCCTGCTTCTTTAATTGTTATTTAAAATTTTCTTTCATTCCTGCCCAAGTTCATTCTTTCAGATAAATCATGAAGTTCCCAAAAGAGCCTATTTATATTATAATTCAGTCAGCCAAACCAGTAATCTGAGAATTTATGTTCAGCCTATTTTCTAAGAACACAGAATTGTACATGCTCCTAAATATTTCAAAATTAAAAAATATATATTTATTCTATTCTCAGTAATTGTTATAAAGGTATTGATGTATACTTTGCTTGTTTACTTCCTTTAATTTAAACGGTTAGTGAACATTTAGTTTTAATAATACTTAATAATTTACCTCTATTGGTGTTGTTTCAGGAATCTCTCTAAGAATAACAATACAACGCTTATGACTTGGTCTCACTTTCTCACCCTTCTCATCAACTTGTACCATGGGGGAAGCTGCAATTTAAAAAAGGGTTTCATTTAAAAGTGACAAGCAGAGAATACTGGCCTTCAATTTCAATTTCTAATTGTAAATGAATTAGCAGAGGCTAGATTAATATCTAATGAAATTAAGAAGTACAATAAAGATTTCAGTTAGAATGAAATCTTTTTGTCAAATGTTATTCACTGAACAAATATTCACAGTAGCTACTTTGTAACTTGAGACTATGTTGGGGTCAAGAAGAAACCTTCAGTGAACATACAACATTTATATCTAAAAAGAAAATTTCCCTATACAAATAACTAAATTCTTCATTTCTAGAGATTAATAAATGGGTGAAATCAGTCTTATTTGCATTAGTCAAACACTATTTGTAATGGGCTCTGATATGTAAAGAGATTCTTCTTAAAATTAAAGTCTAAGAAGATGTTAAAACCAAAAATTATACACAAATAATTATAAGCTGTCCTTGATTTTAGCATATTTACTCTTGCAAACTACTACAGAAACCCAGAAGTCATCTTTTAGATGCTGCATTTGAGGAAATACTGAACAAGTAACACATAACCAAAACTTCTCAGGTAGGCCATATACCAACTCTCCCAGAGCACATAAATAGCATACAAGACACAGTCTTGGGTAAAGTCTTGAGTTTAAGTGCAAGGATTCCTCTCAAGGAGATTGGATAATTCTGCTTGTCTCTGATAATTTTTTTAGGTTGACAAAAATTGATCATTTTCAGAAACAGTACCTGTTCCTAGCTTACACCATTTACAAAAACTAGCTCAAAATGGATCAATGGCTTAATTATAAAAGTTAAAACGATAATGCTCTTAGAAGAAAATATAGGAGAAAATCTGCAGGATATTGTTTAGGCAATGGATTCTTAAATATGACACCAAAAGAAAAGAGCAACTAAGGCAAAATTAGATAAACTGGACTTCATCAAAATTTAAAACTTTTGTACATCAAAGGACATTAGCAAAAGTGAAAAGACAACATATATACAGTATAGAAGAAAATTTACCTGAACTTCATATATTTAATGAGTTTAAGAGTTTAATATCCAGAATATATAAAGAACTCTACATCTGAACAACAAAAAGACAAACAACCCACTTAAAAAATGGACAATGGACTTGAAGAGACATTTCTCCAAAGAAGATTTGGCTGAGAAGGGAACAGAACAGCAAAAATTGGCAGCTTAAAGCAATTACCTGTATTATCAGAAATTAAAAGAATATTTAATTTCTTGAAATTTAAAAATAAACTGAAAGATATTTACATACATCTCAACACTTCAAGAATTAGATCAGGGTCTGTTGTCAGCTTTTTTATTCCTTCCATGTTGGCAACTGTCCAAATTGGGACAAACTGATCACTGTCCATTTGAGAAATCAAGTAAAGATCCTTTGACAAATTTTCTCTGAAAGAAATAAACAGAAGATATCAACAGTCCTATAAAATAAGCAATTTTTAAAAAGGATCTAAAATCCTGTTAAAAGTGCCTTAGTCACTTGTTACTATATCTACGGAAACAAATTTTTGCTAAAGCAATCAGCAGTGAATTATAAAAAGTTCAAAATTCAATCAAAAAGCTAAGCAGTAATATTTTGACACTCTTTCATCAATAGTAACAATAGTACACCAATACAATGGGGTCAGTAATGGGGGGTATGAGAGGACTTGTGGTTTCTTTTTTCTTTTTGTTCCTTTTTGGAGTAATGAAAATGTTCTAAAATTAATCATGGGGTTGTATACACAACTATGTGATGATACTTCGAGCCAGAGATTTTAACTTTGGGTGGTTTGTATGGTATGTGAATATATCTCAATAAAACTGAGTTAAAAAGAAAATCTTGTTAAAAAAAAAAGTACAACATAAGATAGATTCAAAAACTTTCTGAAAATTTCTGAATCCGCAACCATATCTGACCAAAAATTTTATATAAAGGATTTTATGGAATTATCTTAATAATGAAAAAGGTTTTATTACTAAATCAAAATGAATGCTGTAAAATATTACGGATAGTATAATTCTATTTTATAAACACTTTATTGTTACTGTTATACATATGGAAAAAATGTAGATTAAACTATGGATTGGATCAAAAGACTTTCAATTTCTGAATGTTTAGAATTCCTATAAGCATGGTGAACTTTACTTCCAAAGTTAAAACAAAAGACTTTTCAATATAAAAAACCAACAATAAAAACATTTCTACATTATAAATATAATCTTGTTCAACAAAACTGAAGTAAAATCAAATTCATGTCCTCTAATGCTGATCAATAACAGCTGTATTTTTAAGAGTTTGCTTAAAAGCTGCCTTGTCAAGGAGACCAACCCATTTAAAACTTAACTACTTATCCAAACACTCCTGATTCCCCTTTCCTTGCTACCTTAACGCTATAGGCGTACCCCATTTTATTGTTCTTTGCAAATAATAGTGTTTTTTTTTTTACAAACTGAAGGTCTGTGGCAACCCTGCATCAATCAAGTTTATCAACACACCATTTATCCAACAGCAAGAGATAAATTCATGTCTCTGTGTCCCGTTTAGGTAATTCTTTCAGTATTTGAAACTTTCTCTTTGATATTACTATTGTTTTGGAGTACCACAAACCTGCCCATGTAAAATGGCAAACAACTTATAAATGCTAAGTGTATTTGGACTGCTCCATCAACCAGCTGTTTCTCCTCTCTCTCTCCCTCTCCTCAGACCTCCCTATTCCCTGACACAGCACTGAAATTAGGCCACTTAATAACCCAACAGTGGCCCTTAAGTATTCAAATGAAAGGAAAAGTCACACACCTCGCCTCTCACTTGAAATTAAAAGCTGGAAACGGGTTCTGGTGTGAAGATGGCCGCTCAGAGAGGTGTGGGATCTAGTTCATCCTCCAGAACAGCTACTAAATAGCCAGGAACAATACGGAACAACTGCTGGGGCCATGTCACTGACCTGACACACAGCGTACACCAATTTGGACCAGCTGGACTGGCTGCGAGCCACCCCCCGCCACAGGCTACTTCCCAGAGGGGAAAGGAAAGGGGCTTTACTAGCAGCAGGGGCTGAGAGCAACTTAGCTCTAATTCTGGAATTAATTCACAAATTCTGACTACTAAAAATACGCCTCCAGTTCAGCCAAACCTCAAAGCGAAGGTTGCTGATTTTTGCCCTGGGGCCAAGGGGGCAGGGCTGCATGAAAAAGAAAAAAGAAAAAAAGTAACACAGGTTTTTTGGATCGGATAGGGCATAATTCTTGAAAGGGCATAATACTGGGCTCTGACGGAAAGGGGGGGCACACAGAATCTGAAGGTGCACAAAGCAACATACCAACTTATGCTCTTGATTGGCAAACCCAAGGAACGGAGGTCCTGCTCTGAGAAGGATTTTTCTTTCTTTTTTCTGGCTGTGTTTCTACAAAGGCTTGACTGCCTTTGGATACAGTGGCAGGGCTTCTCAGGTTGCAACTGCCCCAGGCACAGGCAGAAACAAGCTCGTCTGAGAGCTTGTCTGGAGCACGTGCCTTCCCCAGGAGAGAATTGCGGTCCAGCTCAGGTGGATTTCCTCCATCAAGGAATATAGACTCCAGGGTTTGGAAAATTAAAGATTAAAGCCAGCCTACAGCCTCTTAGCTGTGTCCATCACGCCCCCAGGAGGGAGAGTCTGCTGAAGTTTAAGGTACCGCATCACCTTATACTGGTGGGACCGCCAGGCAGAAAAGAGAGACATATTGAGTAGGATAGGAAAAACAGATGCAGGTGACTCTTTCCTTTTGACAGGAGGCCAATTTGGTCTGTGAAAATCTGGCTGGGGTCTATAATACCTAAGTAGACCCTCCTAAGGGTGGTGGTGGGGGGAAAGGCACTATACAGGCAGGGCAAGAAACAAGAAAACAAGAACTGAAAAATTCTGCTCTGTTAAAAAAAAACCTAAGTTAGTGGTCCAGAATAAGCTGAAGTGAATGTCAAAGAACAGACAACAAAGTCATCCAGCAAGAATTTCCTAGGAAAATAAAAAAATGAAAACAATCTCCAGAATAAACTAATTTAAGGTAATTAATAGCCTAGACGCCAGCAAAAATAACGAACCATACTAAGAAAATCGAAGATGGCCCAGTCAAAGGAACAAATCAACAATTCAAATGATACAGGAGTTGAAACAATTAATTCAGCATGTTCCAAAAGACATGGGATACCTCATCAAAAATCAAATCGATGAATTGAGAAAGAAGGCAAGTAACGAACAAAAAGAAGAAATTGAAAGCCTGAAAAAACAAATCACAGAACTTATCGGAATAGAGGCATAGTAAAAGAGATGAAAAAAACAATGGAAACCTACAATGTCAGATTTCAAGAGGCAGAAGACAGAATTAGTGAACTGGAGGATGGAACATCTGAAATTCGACCAGCAAAATAAAATAAAGGGAAAAGAATGGAAAAATATGAGCAGGGACTCAGGGAACTGAATGACAACATGAAGCGCATGAATGTATGTGTTGTGGATGTCCCAGAAGAAAAAGAGAAGGGAAAAGGAGGAGAAAAACTACTGGAGAAAATTATCAATGAAAATTTCCCAACTCTTATGGAAGACTTAAAATTACAGATCCAAGAAGTGCAGCATATCCCAAACAGAACAGATCCAAACACACATACTCCAAGACACTTACTAATCAGAACGTGAGATGTCAAAGAGAAAGAATCTTGAAAGCAGCAAGAGAAAAGCAATCCATCACATACAAGGGAAGCCTAATAAAACTATGCGCAGATCTCTCAGCAGTAACCATGGAGGCGAGAAGACAGTGGAATAATATATTTAAATTATTAAAAGAGAAAAACTGCCAACCAAGAATTCTATATCCAGAAAAATTGTCCTTCAAAAATGAGGGAGAAATTAAAACATTTTCAAACAAAATATCACTGAGAGAATTTGTGACCAAGAGACCAGCTCTGCAAGAAATCCTAAAAGGAACACTAGAGACAGATACGAAGACAGAAGAGAGAGGTGTGGAGAAGAGTGTAGAAAGGAAGACTATGAGTAAATGTAAAAAGAAGGAAAATTAGACATGACATATAAAATCCAGAAGGCAAAATAGTAGAAGTACTACCCATGCAGTAATAATACTGAATGTTAATGGATTAAACTCTCCAATCAAAAGACATAGTCTGGCAGAATGGATTAAAAAACAGGACCCATCTATATGCTGTCTCTACCCAAAGGACAGGAGGCCAAGGACACAAGTGGACATTTACACACCAATGTTAATAGCAGCATTATTCACAATTACCAAGGATGGAAACAGCCAAAATGTCCATCAACAGACAGTTGGCTAAACAAACTGTGACATTTACATAAGATGGAATATTATGCAGCTGTAAGACAGAATAAAGTTATGAAGTATGTAACAACATGAATGGACCTTAAGGACATTATGCTGAGTGTGATTAGCCAGAAACAAAAGGACAAATACTGTATGGTCTCACTGATATG
>PVIY010040357.1:0-22572 GCA_004026745.1 Myrmecophaga tridactyla
CTTGTGTCTGATGCTCCTTTTATCTACTATATCAACAGAAGTATAGAACATATGGAATAAAAATAAATAATAGGGGAAACAAACGTTAAAATAAATTTAGTTTGAAATGCTAGTGGTAAATGAAAGCGAGGGGTAAGGAGTATGGTATGTATAATCTTTTTCTTCTCTATTATCGTTTTATTTCTTTTTCTGTTGTCTTATTTCTTTTTCTGAATTGATGCATATGTTCTAAGAAATGATGAATATGCAACTATGTGATGATATTGAGATTACTGATTATATATATAGAATGGAATGATCGTATGTTAATGTTTTTATTTGTTAATTTTTAAAAAATAAATCAATCAATTAAAAAAAAAGAGAGAGATGGCAGTGACCCTAGAGATGAATAGGTAATCTATACCAGACTCTTCAATTTCAGGGAACAAATACAAACACTAAGCTTTGACTAGTTTTAACTTCTCATAGCTGTGTTTCTTGCAGTATGCAATGGGGAATTTGCAGAGATCTAGGAACAGATGAAAATCTTAAGAAGCTGTCCCATATGGTATTCTCTGATTTTCAATTTAAAACAATAACTTCATGAAGGATTTCAAGACTTAGTAATATCTTTCCTTCTCATTCCTTTATTGATGTTGTCCATTAAACCTTTGCTGAAGAGAAAAGGTAAGCTTACCAATAGCTTTGGAGAATATTTGTTGAGTAAATTAGTTGAGGATTAGTAAGGCAAGGATTATCCCGATGCTGTTTTATCTTTCAAAGCTAAAATAAATGTCATGAATGTTTTGTGTCAGAGTGATTAATTTGACTCAAACAGCCAATCATAAGGAGATCCTAATGCAAGATTAAATTTCAGGTGAACACAATGACTGCAAAGGAAACTGAGCTGCAGCGAGAAATGCATGAGTTGGAACAAAAAATTACAGAGTTGAAAGAAGAATTTAGTGGAGAGAAAAACAGATTAACTGAAGAAAGAAAGTTAATGTTAGAAGAAGTAAAGAGCAGCAAAGTAAGTTTCTCAGTGACAGATGCGTGACACACTGATAATTTAGTGTGTGCTCTTGTTTCTCTGTTTCTTTTTTCTTTTTGTTAAGTTCTGCAATGTACCAAATCTGTATCTTTTGAAAGAAAATAACCCGAGTTTATGTCATATTAAGATCTGCAGTATTCTCAGTCATCCAGCACTGTCATGGGCCTAAAAGAAATCGTGAGAAGCCCCTGAACACATGAAAATACACGGAGTCTTTTAAAAACATTTAAAAAATTTTTTACTGGAAGGGTCCCCTTGTTACTTTATTAAGTCACATTAGAAATTGATTTTATGCAGCTTCAACAGGTTTATCTACTTTCCTAGCCTGCCGTAGATTAAAAACCAGAATGCTGTTAGACAGATGCATTGAAAACAAAAAAGTAATAGACGTCACGTCACGGTAAAATGTAAGGTTAGAGCAATCTGGAGGTACTACTTTAGAGCAGGATTAACGTGGTAAGTCTGTAGCAGCTGGGCTGCAGTTTCCTTAGAAGCCATGGCTAGTTCATGGCCTTTCTCATCAGTCTCTTCACCTGGTGTCTTAGTCACCTGCTACCATTTAGGCAGAGCTGGAAGATGAAGTGAAACCCGTTTGTCACACCTGGTTAAATGGTAAACAGTCCTTGAACCATATAGCCTTCCCATGTTTAGGCTTTGTTTGACTTAGGAAAAGATAGCAAAAGCAAAGATTGTCATGATTATGACCTTGAATAGTCACGTAAAGTTGAAATAATATTACTTATCAGTTGTAATAATAACAGTTATTAATACACTGTATGAGGCATCAGGAAGATTTGTACTATTCTTTAAATCCAATATTTAATCTAGTTAAAATAGATTAAGTTTTGCTTTTCATCTTGGTAACCGACTAATGGAGTTTTCTGACAGTGTCACATAAGGCGGGAGTTTCTGTGAATGATATTTGAGTAGTGCATCTGCTGAAATTGCCTTCCTTTGGAACTGAAAGATTTGGGAATATTCCTAGTATATCTTTATTTGTGTATTATTTATAAACTCTAGCAGAGAAAAAACTATTTGTTCAATCTCAGTTACATACATATGAATGTGTTAGTTTGCAATGACTATTCATTTATTCTTTCTATGAATAATAAACACTACTACGCTCAGGGGATAGACTGTTGAACAAGAAAGCTATGGTTCCTGTACTCATAGATCCTACAGTGTAGACATACAATCAATAATTAAGTAGGTAATGTATGAAATAATCATAAACTGATAAGTGTTATGAAGGAAACAAATAGTTTCCTCGATGTAGAATAATTGGGCGGGCTATATGGGGGGCAGGGAGCAATCTGATTTTGAGAGAGTGGCTAGAGAATGCCACCTGGAGGATAAGGGTAAGCTGTAGCGCGAAGAGTAGTGCTGTAGAAGGAACCTTCCAGGCCTAGAGCGCTAAGTGGTAGAAGTTCTTTTAAGTAACTGAAGCCATTGTGACTGGAGCCAGAAGGGAAAATGACTTGACTAAAGATTGGAGAGGTAGGAAAGCTATGGAAAAGAATTATAATAAAATCTGAACTGATAGCAAATACATGAACCTGGTGTTGAGAGCAGAAGTTTAGGATGGAAATATTCAATTTAGCTTTTTCAGCATGTAGATAGTATTTTAAATTATGGAAGGGTAGAATATGTAGGGGGAGGTGGGTGGACAATGGTGGCTCAGTGGTAGACTTCTCACCTGCCATGCTTGAGACCTGGGTTCAATTCCCGGTGCCTACCCATGTTAAAAAAAAAATGTGTGTGTATATATATACACACACACACACGCACATATATATATATATATACATGTATATATATGGAGGAAATAAGGTGACTCAGCATAGTCCAGAGTTGTGCAGCATCTGAGCTGAGATGGAGGAGGAGGAGCCAGCAAAGAAGACTGAAAGACTTGATGAGGCAAACCAGGACAGTTTAGAAGTCAAGAGTGGAGGCTGTCTCAAGAAGAAAGGAGTGGTCAGCAGCATCAAACACTTTTTAGAAGTTGGTCGAGATTTGGACTGAAAAGCGCCTGTTGGATTTGGCAACATAGAAGCTGTGATGCTGTGAAAAGCTATTTCAGGAGGTGTTGGGATCAAAGCCAGAGTGACTTGGAGTGCCTTGAGGAGCGAATGGGAGATGAGGAAGTGGATGCAGCACATGTAGAGAGTTGTTTTGGGAAATTTGACTGTAAGGGAGCCCAGAAAAAAGTGGGGCAATACTTGAGAAGATGAGAGGGATTTTATAGACTATGACACATTTCTATGTTGAGAGGAATGAGCCAGTAAAGAGGTAGAGCTTAATGATGGAGGAGAGAGAAGCCCAAGTACCTCAAGGATCAGAGCCTTGAGTAAGAGAAAGAGAGGGGACATGGGGATCCAGAGCCCAAAACTAGGGACTGGCCTTGATATATATGGAGAGAGAAGTATCAAGGAGGAAGGAAAAGATGGGGCACTTATGGGTAGGTTCATGGATTTGGTTGGGGGGAAATGAGTGAGCTCCCTGACAATGGCTTCTCTTTTCTGAGTAAATGAAACCAAAACCAAAACACTCTGGGTCCATTCCCAGATGGGCATGTTTGCTGGGGAGTTGTTGGGGATTTGAGACAAGAATGAATAACCAAGAAATAGTCATCTCAAGAATGGGAAAGAAAAGAGAAATATAGTGAGGCTGCTATGCAATACTGAGTGACTTTCAAAGGTTTCTGAAAGTTTCCCTCAGAAAGAACTATTTGAGGTGTCAGGCATGGTGAAGACAGATGCATCCACTGGGGTTTTGCCAGTCCTGCATAGCAGAGAGAGAGGAGTATGGGTTGAGGGCATTCAAGAGGAAATTCTTACAGTGATAGAACATAGGATCTAAGTTGATCAGAGAAGAAAATATAAGTCTAAAGGGGACTGATACAAAGGTGGTAGTGGTCATGTGGAAGAGGTCAAGGAATTACTGCAGTGGGGGTACCATTAGTGAGCTTGGAAATACAGGAAGGAATGGACCCAGAGTGTTTTGGTTGAAATTAATATTTCAGGCATTCTGTAGTCTTTGTGGATATGACTTTGGGGATGGTTGGGCTGGAGCAGAGAAGTGTTGCTGGAGATGAAGTAAAAGTTTAAAGTATATGTATTTCTAAGGATTATAGTACTATTACATAGAGATTTTGTTTTGTCTATAAACTGTGTTTTCCCCATATATGCGTCCTTAAAGACATATGTGTAGGTTCTTGGGTAGCCAGTGGTGACTCAGTGGCAGAATTGTCATCTGCTGTGCTGGAGCCCCGGGTCTGATTCCTGGAGCCTGCCCATGAGAAAAACAAAACAGGTGAAAGACATAGGTCTAGGTTCTTAATTATTACTTCATGATTTTATTACTTTTCTGTTTAGGCTCAATTGAAGGAGTTTATGTTAGAAAATAGTGAATTGAAGAAGAGTTTGGATTGCTTACACAAAGATCAGATGGAAAAGGAGGGGAAACTAAGAGAAGAAGTGGCTGAACATCAGCGGCAGCTTCGGGAAGCTGAAAAGAAACACCAGACTTTGCTTCTGGAAGCAAACAAACAGGTCAGACATGGGGTGTGGTTACTGAGGGAGCTGGTGGAGAAGCGTGTGGACCATGGTAATAAAACTTGCTTTGCAAGAAGATCAATATTCTGCATTGTGCTTATGTTATATGATCTTGCAAAGGGTCACATCATATTAACTTCACTGTCTTTCCCCCAGTTAGCTGAATACATCTTAAAAATTTACGGTTTGAAACCTGTAATAATAATAGGAGCATAATAGGAGAGTAGTAGGAGAGTTGCTAAGACTCTGAAAGGGTCCTTGGAGCAGCCGGGTTTTGTTTTGTTTTGTTCTTACCATTTTTTCAGTTGAGTCTTTTGGCTAAAGTAACATTTTTTCCTGCTCTAGCATGAAATGGAAATCCAGGTGTATCAAGAGAAATTGACCTCTAAAGAAGAATATCTCAGCTCACAAAAGTCAGAGGTAGACCTCTTGAAGTCCAGTAAAGAGGAACTCAATAATTCTTTAAAAGCTACCAATCAGATTTTAGAAGAATTGAAGAAAACCCAGGTATACACATTTCTTATAATTTCATGACTTATGATGCTTCATGCAGATAATAGTGGTTTTAATGGTATAGAATTAAGTGCTTTCATTTTAATTTTATGAAAAGTTTTTGTAGTCAGAATGATATCATTTATTAGTTCTCTGGTTGGTGCAATGGTGGCTCAGTGGCAGAATTCTCACCTGTCATACCAGAGATCCGGGTTCGATTTCTGGAGCCTGCATATGCAAAAAAAAAAAAAAAAGGTATTTATCAGTTCTCTGCTGAGTTATTTTAAAGAAATCTGTAAATGGTTCCTAGTCTTTCATAACTTGAATAACTTTTATCCATTCTCAAGCTAAAGGATGTTAATGACTTCTCAAGATGGATATGAAGATTAAGCTGCATAGCAGATTAGGGTAGGCCTCTCCAGCCATAGATAATTATTTGCTGGGCAGCTCCAAAGTCTGGCTTCACTGATTGGTATGAGAATATAAAATGAAAGGTATCTTAGGTATTGAAATCATGTCACAGACAATTACAAATGGGAAAACAATTCTGCCACTGAGAATTTTTGACCCATCAAGAATATGCCCATGGATTCCTCACCTACAACCTCCTGCGCCCCACCCAGCCCCCCACTCCCACCCCCACCGCCAGGTGTGATTCCCATTTGGTAAACACAGACATAGTGGATACTGATAGGACATTATCCTGGGAACCGTGATTTATAAATGTTAAAACTAGGCGAGGTGGGCGGGCCACAGTGGCTCAGCAGGTAAGAATGCTTGTCTGCCATGCCCGAGGACCCGGGTTCGATTCCCGGTGCCTGCCCATGTTAAAAAAAAAACAAAAACTAAGCGAGGGAGTGAATAAAAACATTGCTTTTTGGGGAGGCTTAGAAAACTGAGGTAGAGTAGAGAAGGTGAATTGTTTTATGCATCTTTGTTCTGAATGTAACAATTCTTAAATCGATAGTATGATTCCATTATATTTCATAATTATTTTCCCATATGCTCATTAAAAAAATTCAGGGTTCTAAATGGAATTATATTTGTTTTGTAGACAGACAATCTAAAACATGCAAATCAGTTGAAGAAGGAAAATGAACGAGCCCAGGGGAAAATAAAGTTGTTGATCAAATCCTGTAAACAGCTAGAAGAAGAAAAGGAAGTGTTGCAGAAAGAGCTATCTCATCTTGAAGCTGCACAGGAGAAATTAAAAACAAGTGAGTGTTGACGGGGGCAAATCATTCAGGAAAATTTGTTTTCCAATAGCGAATTATTACACATAGGGTATCATGCATAAGAAGTGTTTTTAGTGCTCTGTTAAATTACTGAGTACTGATTTTCAGCAGCTATTCATCTTCCAATTTCTGAATTGTGTGCTCAGCTTGGGATCAATATAGGATTCAGAACAAAGCCTGAAGTTTGAAATGGAGCTATGGCATCTTCTGTTCTGTATAACACACAAAAAAACTGGTGGTACTTCTTAGTAATGAGTCATTCCAAGAAGCTTTTCATGTGGGTGCTCCAATAGAGTGGTCTGTGTTAGAAGCAAACTAGCCTGAGTTGGCCTTGGTAATTTCTAGACAGCCAATTCTGGTTCTCCTTAACATCTGAGGGGTCAACTGTAGGAAAGGAGTGTGGCTAGGCAAAATAGAAAAGAAATGACAGCTCTCCTTGGCACTTTTCTCCATTTCTGCCCCCAGAGTGGACTGCTGTCCCTGTGTAGATAGGTGATGGAAAGCTAAGTGTGAGTGGCTCCGGTGGGACCATGCTTGGTGGGCCCTGTTGTTAAGAGTGCCCAAGGTAGACTAGGGTTTGAAGGGAGTCTTTCTAATGGATCTAATGCAGCCATGGCACCTACAAATTGATCAAGGCCCCACCGTTTATAGTGTTCCCCCAAGCCCTTGTCCACTGAAGCATCTGTTACCTCCAAATGGTTTTCAGAGTTTGTTTGGGTTTAACCTGTGACTAAGTTCCTCCTGTCTTCAAAAGCCATTACAACAGAGACTTCATATTCTTTTCAGAACTTTACTGTTCACACACTTTGGGTAGGAAGAATGGAAAAGGGAAAATAGGATCAATTAATTCATTTGATTGTATATGAGTGAGTGGCTCTAAAAGAAACTTTGGTGGGTTGACTGAAATAAGAGTTTGGGATTTTGTTGGATTTTATTTACTTAAGCTATTTCAGTAAGAGTTGAGCAATCTATTGGTATATAAACCTTTCTGTATCACACCTGCCAAGCAAAAGAGTCATTTCAGCCATAAGAACATACACAGCTATGATACATCCTCCCCGTTCCTCACCAAAGAAGCCAAAGAGCAGATCTAAGGTTTTCTGTTCTATGATGTCCCATGTTAACTAGAGAAGCATCAAGTTCCATAACTATGATGTGTCACTTTTTTGATAGGTACTGTCTTGAATGCTAATGTAGATGAGTTAATGACTGAGATGAAAGAACTGAAAGAAACTCTTGAAGAAAAAACCAAGGAGGCAGATGAATACTTGGATAAGTACTGTTCTTTGCTTATAAGCCATGAGAAATTAGAGAAAACTAAAGAGATGTTAGAAATACAAGTTGCTTGTCTGAGTTCTCAACAGTCTAAGCACAATCTCCGAAGTTCTCCTTCGCCGAATTCAGTTGTTCCAGGACTGTTGCCTGTCTCTTCCGTGAGAGAAAAGAAGTTGTCAACCAGCCAAAATAAAGTTTCAGGCAAGAGGCACAGGTCCAGTGGCCTTCAGGCAAGGGATGGAGAATCGATGCCTTCTACCCCAGAGACGTTTTCTAAAAAGAGTAGGAAAGCAGTCAAAAGTGGTAGTCACCCTGCTGGGGATGCCGAAGACGCTGAGTTTGAGCCAGAGGGACTCCCAGAAGTTGTAAAGAAAGGTATGCATAATTAAAAAAGAAAATTATTTGTGTTCTTTTGAAATTCCAGAATGTAAAGTTCCGTCACATATAAATAAGCAGAGCATTTCTTTTTTAGCTTATTGTACTGACCATTAGGAACAATAGTCCCCTTTTAAATTGAAAAGATATCTGGATTATATATATATATTTTTTCTTTCTGTAATGAAAGAATGACTAGGATTTAATTACTTGCGTCTTATTACAAAGAGAACTGGTAGATTTGAAAAATGATTGTCAAAAACTTGGTATTTCTGTACTGAAAAACCCCAAAGTCAGGGCCACCCTCCCAGCTTTCCTGCCTTTCATGAGGCATTAAGAATAGTGAGTGAGCTGGAAGATGGTACTGAGGATGCTGGCTCCCTGCCTGGAGCCATTTACAACTTTTTTCTTTTTTGATCCATGACTTAAAGTATGACCAGGGGTGAGTGCCAGTGTTGGAGCTGTTTGTTACTGGTCTGTGACAAAAGAAGTATAAAAATTGGAGTAAGAGCTTAGAAATTTTCATAGCCATTTGATATTGTTTAGACAGCCAAGCACATAATCACTTTTTCTATTGATTCATTCCTATTATATGAAAGTCTCATTTCAAACTGATCGGAAATTACAAAAAAATCAAAGCTTGTTCTTTCCCATAGATGTTTGATAAGCACTGTTGTGAATACTTTGTTAGCTATTCCTCCAAATTGTTAGCTGTCCCTTTTTCTTTGCTGATTTTATTTGTAGTTAAAAAACAAAATGACCCAAAATGCTGTTTTATTTAGCCATTAATGTCTCTCTGAAGTCTGTGTGATATGCCGTCCTTCAGTATCCCTGGAATTGACTTTCCCCTCTTGGTCCTTAAAAGTCATGCCAGTTCCCTTCATGGGAGAAGACAGCGTGAGCAGAGTGAATCACTCTTAGCAAGGCCATTCTCTTCCAAGCTAGTCTCTAAATGAGAGTGCTGCTTGAAACTGGGGCGAGGGGGTGGGTAGGGAAAGCCACTTTAAAGTAGCTGTTGCTATTCTACATTTCCCCTTTTTACACAAAAACTGGCCTTTTAAAATATTAAAAAAAATGTGTCTATATATATTTTTTTCCTTCCATTTTATTCTCTTCCTCTCCAATTCAAATTTTAACCGGTGTTCTTTTTTTAGAAAAATGCAAGGTAAACCATGCACATAGAAGAAGAAAAAGACGAAACCCTCTGTTGAATGTCCCCCTTTCCTCTTTCCTACTGTGGTTCCTTTGTTTCTAATAGGAGAAAACCTGTTAATTTTTTATTCAGTTTGGTGGCTTCCAGGGTGACTGTGTCATTAATCCCTCGTTCACTGAAGCTAGGAGAAAGTGCTTTATGTAGTTACCTTTATCTTTTAGTGAGCTTTCCCGGCGAATGGCATTTCAAGTGCAGGCAGAATCGCACTAACCTCTCTCACCAAGTCTAGCAGTGTTGACAGTAAACTTTTTCCCCTTAGGATTTGCTGATATCCCAACCGGAAAGACAAGCCCATTTATCCTGCGGAGAACAACAATGGCAACCAGAACCAGCCCCCGCCTTGCTGCACAAAAGTTAGCCTCATCTCCCCTAATCCTTGACAAAGAAAATCTTCCTGAGACCTCCAAACCAACAGCTGGTGGCAGCAGATCACAAAAGGTAAACTACTGTGACCATTTATCTACTGTTTGAAATCCAGGAAATTACAATGTTATCTGAGCAAAGGTTTGACGGTGTACCCTCTGACTCATGATTTCATACGTCTTTAAAGTCTGACCTTTTCAATGTGGTATAAGTAAGGAGTGAGCAAATCTGAAGATAAACTATAAAAAATTATCTGCTGCACCAGCTTGTCCTTGGCCGAACAGGCCATTTATAAATAGTGTGGTGGGAAATGGCATTGTTATATCAAAACTCAAAGTATTTGGGGTGCACGTGTGGTTCAGTGGTAGAATGCTCACCTTCCATGCAGGAGACCTGGGTTCGATTCCCAGACCATGCACCACCACCCCCAAAAAAACCCTCAAAAGATTTATAAGAAAGTTTCAAGCATTACTATTGATAGTGTTTGAAGAGGTAACTTTCCTTTTAGTCACAGGCGTTGGTAATTGCTTGTTTCATGCTTTGCGTTCTCGTCTATCTGCTTATTCTTTTTATTTATCTTTTTCTTTCTATGAAAAGCCCATGTTTCAGTAGATATATCAAGATCTCTGTTTAAGTTTATGGATTTCTCTGTTTTGATTTTTTGAGGACAGGGCTAGGATCTTAGTCAAATGTTTGTGCCTTGCAAATAACCCAGTAAATATTACTTCAAGTAAAGAGAGCATTTGTTTAACAGATCTTTATTTCTATTACAATAATACATATCAACAGCTACCATTTATGTCTACAAAATCTATGCATTTTATTTAACTGTCACGTTTTATTGAGCTCTCACAGTAAAAGGCTGATAGAGGACTCATAAAAATAGATCCCTTCTAGTATTAATTCCTACTCTTTCTCAATTGTACAATCTTGTTCTTTCCACTATAGTGTTTCTCAAACTGGAGACTGTGGGAATATTTTTGGGAGTTGGTAGAATAGCTTTAAGATTTTAAAAATTGTGTGGTTTTACTTTGATGGCTCACTTGTTAGATTTGATCTATAATTTCAAAACAAAGCTTTGAAATTATAGTAACCCCTACTTGTGTAATATAATAACTAAGGGAACAGGCATGTGCTTCATTACTATTTTGTATGTCAAAACACAAAAGCGTTGGTAATTAGTGGCCTCAAAACAACAATGGATTTGCAAATTAATTTGTTTTTGTTGATGTATAAGAGTTATAAGTAGTAAGGAATAAGGAGTAAGATATAAACCTAGTATTGTTTCTTCATAATACACATTATAATAAAAATTTTATTAATTCAGGGATGAGGAAGATGATCTGAAATTTTCTTCTATTCATTAAAATGGGCTGGTCTATTATTTGTATTGTAAATATTCCAACATTTTATGCAAATCCTCCCTTGCCTCTACCACCAAATACACACACACACACACACACACACACACACACACACACACACACACACACACACACACTGTCACATTGTTATTAATTTTTGGATTTTGGCAATCAAAAGACTCTGAAGAATAGATTTGGAGTAGTTGTTGGCTTTCCATGACCATAGGAACAGTTACTTCTCGTTAAAGCCACTAGTTGTCCATAAAGGGTGAAACTACCAAGCTTGACCGAAACTATTAACGACAAGATATGACTGCAGTGCTGAACAGGAGTCAGGTTCAGGTTCTGGTGTAAGTTGTGCCATTTTCTTTGGTGGGTGACTTGGAGCCAAGAAAATGTTTGATCGACTCTCTTTTAAAATAGCAAACCACCCCTCCTAGGCTGTCCCCTGTACTACCAATAATTTAAGGCATTCACTTTACTATAATGATTGCTTAAATATCTGTCATTTGACTTATAATATGAAATCTGTGTGGTTACCAATTATGGCCATGGTTTACCTGTGTCCTCAGTGTCTAATGCAATATCTGACATCCAGCACGCCTTTGTTGAACAAATGAAGTTGATAACACCTTACCCTGAAATAGCTGTAAAAACAGAAGCTTAAAGTCATGCTAGAAAATCATCTTATGATGTCACCACATGGGTCACTTTTGCTTCTTTTATGAGAAATTGATGATGAAGACAATTTGCATGTAGTGTTCAGACTTATTATCTAGGAAAAAGAGCTTTGCACACTAGGGGGCCTGCTCTCCACACTGCTTTTAAGTCTGTTGCATACAGAATAGTAACCGTGGTTTCCTGTAGATCTGTGTTCAGCACATTAGCTACAGGCTGTTCACTAGGCACTGGCGATAGGAATTGCTAAGCAGTTTTGTGCAGTGTTGCAAATGAATGGCGAGGATGGGGTAGTCCTTTTGAGAACATGTTTAGGAAAGTTCATGATTAAATTAAAACTCTTCAAAACAGCCTGATGATTTTTAATTAATTAATTAATTAATTAATTTTGCATGGGCAGGCACTGGGAATTGAACCCAGGTCTCTTGGCACGGTAGGCGAGAACTCTGCCTGCTGAGCCATCGTGGCCTGCCCGGATTTTTAATTGAATTTACCATTTTCTGAGTTACCCTGTAAAGCGCTCGCCTCATCTTTAAGCATATCACATCATTTAGTTTTAAAAATATAGAGCAAGATATCATTTCCTAAAGTGATTGCTGAGATATTAAAATCATGAACTCTTCCTTTAAGTGATTGACTGAGTTTTTGGTTTTTTTTAAACTTTTTTTATTGTATAGTACAACATATATAAAAAGCAAAGAAATAAAAAAAGCAATAGTTTTCAAAGCACTCTTCAAAAAGTCATGACAGCGTAGATACCAGAGTTTGTCATGGACTGCCATACGATCCTCTCATATTTTGCCTTCTAACTGCTCCAGAATATCGGAGGCTAGAGGGTTTAAATACTTTTTTATCATCAAAATCAACTTTCTTTCTTTTTTTGTGAACAATAACATATGTACAAAAAAGGTATAAATTTCCAAGCACAGCACCACAATTAGTTGTAGAATATATTTCAGACTTTGGCATGGGTTACAGTTTCACAATTTTAGGTTTTTACTTCTAGCTGCTCTAAAATACTGGAGAGTAAAAGAGATATCAATTTAATGATTCAGCATTCATAGTCACTTGTTAAGTCCTAGCTTCTATGTATAATTTTACCATCACCTTTAATCTTTCCTTACCTCTCATTGGGGTTGTTTGGGCTATGGCAATTCTAAATTTTTGATATTGGAAGGGTATGTCACTAATATGGGGTAGGGAGATGGAACTATCTGATGTTCTAGAGAGGTTGGGCTATATTTCAGGACTTGTCTGGACCAGGGACCCATCTGGAGGTTGTAGGTTTCTGGCAAGTTACTCTAGTGCCTGGAACCCTGTGGAATATTATATATTGCCCTAGGTGTTCTTTAGGATTGGCTGGAATGGCCTGGTTGGGGGTTGGCAGGTTATGATAAGTAACAAGGTCCACCTGAAGCTTGTTTAACAGCATCCTCCAGAGTAGCCTCCAGAGTAGAGTCTATTTGAACTTTCTCTGCCACTGATACTTTATTAATTACATTTCTTTTCCTCCATTTGGTCAGGATGTAATTGTTGATCCCACGGTGCCAGGTCTGGATTCATCCCTGGGAGTCCTCTCCCACATCGCCGGGGAGACTTTGACCCCAGGATGTCAGGTCCCATATAGGGGGGGAGGGCAATGATTTCACTTGCAGAGTTGGGCTTAGAGAGAATGAGGCCACATCTGAGTAACAACAGAGGTCCTCCAGAAGTAACTCTTAGGCATGCTTATAGGTAGTCTGAGCTTCTCTGCTACCTACATAGCTTCACAAGAGTAAGCCTCATGATTGAGGGCATGGCCTATTAATTTGGGTGTCCCTAAAGTCTGACACAGTATCAGGGGATTCCCTGATGGTAAGGTTTAATAGTTGCATAATTTTTCTCCCCTCCCTCAGGGGACTTTGCCAATACTTTTTGATTATCTGGTTAATATACTCTAGGATGTTTCCAGGCATTACAATAATCTATACAGGATTAAAGGACCTCTGGATTAAAGGACCTCTTTCTCATTCTGTGCTCTCTTTGTTTCAGTTGTTCAAATGAGCTATACAGAGAGGCTGAATTAGATTATGCACTACAGAAAATTTCAGTTCCAGTTCAAATAAACCTTTCTTCCATTGGTCTCAAAGAGTATGTGTGGTTCTAAAATATAGACACTATCTTCATTTCCCCTATGTTCTGAACTACTTTTACTCCAGTCTGTTCGGCTTTGTTCTTATCTCTAAATATCAGATTATATATATAAAAAACAACCTTTCAAAATCCAGAAATAATAATCACCACTCCAGACTTTTGTGTCTGCTCTACAAGCTTACAATCTAGGCCCCTGTTTTCTTATAATCATTTTCTAAAGGTGACCATACCATTCCTGTTTTTCTGTTTCTGGCTGATTTTGTCTTACCAAATGTCTCACATGTTCATTCACATCGTTGCATGCCTCACGACATTCTTTCTTTTTGTAGCAACACAGCCTTTGTTCATAAGTACACACATCATTGTTTGCCATTCTACTTCTCCGTCAGTGCATCCTCCAGCCATCTGCGTCCATCAGGCATCATGTAGAGGGCCCAAAATCCACAGTCCATCAACATCCTCAATTTTACATAATTTCATTGTTCCCAAGAAACAAAAAACCAATAAATACACCCTTACCAAATAGGAAATCTAAACCTTCTTTTAACTCTTGTCCCTCACCCTATTATTCACCTCTGCTGCTGCTGTGGTACTGCTGATGGTTTGTGATTGGCTGAGTTTTTAGAATGACAATTCCCTCAGTCATTTAGAAGATTAGGTGAGGATCATTCTCTATTATGTCTCTGGGATGTGTAAGCCCAGGAGCTCCTTGTTTGCTGGGGACCAATAGAGTCACTGATCGAATGTGGACTCCATCTCCTGGACTGGGTTGGGCAGTGAACAGAGGACTGCCTGGCTACTGAGTTTTAAACCTCTCCATATTTAGTTTGGCATTAGTCAGCGGTTGAGTGAGGGCCTTCTGTTTAACCCGTCCACATACTTCCCTTCTTCCCCTGTGGCCTCAGGCATCATTTGTAAGAGAACTGGGGTGTGGATGCGCTGCCTTCATTGTTTAAATCCATGGTGAATTTGACCTCATCTGGTCACAGAGCAGTCTGAGGCTAGCCAACCATCATGGGGATCATGTCCACAGTTTAAACTGATCACACACTATAATTTCCTCAATTCAATATCTGAGAAGTTGAATCTAGAGTTGAGAAGTAATGGAGTGGTTTTTGGCCATTTAATTGCACCTAAGAAAGAGTTTTACTGGCCCAGATTTTCTTTTTCCCTAATGGTAGCCTTTTTCTTATAGTGAGCCTAAAGATCTGGTGCTTCTTATCTGATAGGGTCACAGGAAAGGCCTATCCTTGATATCACTATTTCTACTAAAAAAAAAAAAAAAAAGTACCAGTAAAACTCTCTTTTTTTCTTCACTGTTACATGGGTGGTAATTTTCCATAAAGTCCTGATCCTTCAAGGGCTGCTGCTTTTAAGTGTCCTGCACATAATCTAATGTGATGCACAGGGAAGCTTTTCAGTAATTCGATCTGTTGGCCAGATTCACTATGGTTTCTGTAATGAAAAGTATTTAAACTGTCTTTTAAAACCACATACTTCCTATGGAATGAATATAAATAGAAAAATAGTTTCCATTCTTTCTTCTCAGTACTTTAGAAGGAGGTCCCTGGAAGGCAGTTGCTCAGGGGGTGAACATTTGGTCATGTAGTTACTTCTCAACATCTGTACTGGACACATACCGACCCTTGTTAGGAGCCCTTCCTCTTATTTCTGTTAAAGATCCCCTTACTTGAATCTTCCACTCCTGCCTTTAACTTTAAGTGAGGCTTTTCTATACTTTGCCTTGTTCCTCTTTCTTTTTTTTCTGGCCCCATATCATTTTTCATTACTTTGTAAACTTCAAAAATCTTGGCTCTGCTGGCCACCCCCCTCTCTCACCTACTTCTTAAATTCTCACATTTTATGAGAAACCTCTTTCATTTAAAAGAAAGGAAGGATATCAGAAAGGGGATTCATTTTTTTTTTCTGGCTTTCATTGTTAGACAGCTGCCCTCTGCTAGAATGGAATCCAAAATGGAAACAAAACAATAATAATATAAGGAGAATGATTAAAAGTATTTATATGAGTAATGAGCCCTAGGTTTTTAAAATGTTGTAAATAAAGCTTTCATCTTATGGAGGTAAGTAGTATTACCCATTTGGATTATATTCATTTAGAATGATAGCAGTGGCTCAATTAGGACAGAGAAGGCTTGGGCTCTGATTTGTGAAAAACTTTAAAACAAAGTCAGTTCACCTAACTTTACTAGGTAAACCTAAGGTATATAAGACATGGTCTTTATCCTAAGGGGACTGATTACCTTCTGGTCTGAAATGCCCTGCTTGCCTTGGGAGAGAGCCTCTCTCCTGCCCTCGGAGGTATCATGGAAAGGTTGTCAAGTGACTGGTGAGAGGGGGTCTTTAGCATCCTCCTAGCTTCTCTGTTAGGTGTTGCTAAAAAAAAATATTAAAACTGTGTACCACTCTTTGAGAAGAAGGAAAATAAAAAGTGTTGGCAAGGATGTGGGAAAAAATTGGAACTTTTATGCTTTGCTGGTGAGAATAAAAATGGTGCAGCTGCTGTGGAAAACAGTTGTCTTTGCAGCAGTGTTTGTAAAGGCAAAAAAAAAAAAAAAACCAAACAAAACTGAAAAGGACCCAGATGTCTTTCTCCAGGAAATTGGATAAATAATAATGTGATATATTCAAACAATGGAATTTCACAGCAATGAAAATGAGTAAACTAAAGCCATATATCAACTGGGTGAATATCAGAAGCATATGGAAAATGACAAGCCACAGAAGACTTTATATCATTTATATGAAATTCAAAACCAAGCAAAACTAATTTCCCTCCTAGGTAAATGCCCAAAAGAATTGAAAGCAGGGTCGCAAACAGGTATGTGTACACTCACATGCAGAGTGGTATTATTCACAAGAGACAATAGGTGAAACCAGCCCAGATGTCCATCAGTGGATGAATGGATAAGCAAAATGGGGTATATACATACAGTGGAATATTATTCAGCCATAAAAAGAAACGAAGACCTGATGCATGCTACCACATGAATGATCTTTGACAATATCATGTTGAGTGAAATAAGCCAGACACAAAAGGGACAAGTACTGTGTGATTCTGTTTGTGTAGCCTATCTAGAAGAAACAAACTCAAAGGGAGAGAAAATAGATGAGAGGTTACCGGGACCATTGGGGATGAGGGGAAAAGGGGGTTATTATTTAATGGGTACAGAGTTTCTGTTGGGGGTGTTAAAAAAATTTTGGCAATGGATCCTGGTGACGGTAGTGCAACACTTTAAATGTAATTAATGCCACTGAATTATGCTCTTAAAAAATCAATAAAGTGGCTCATTTTATGTGATTGATATGTTTACCACAATAAAGTTTTCTTTTAAATTGGTGAAGTATATGCTTTATTTTTCATGTTGTAGAAATGTGAATGTGATTGAAACCTCTAACCAAAGATGTTTTGCATTACAGGTCAGGGATGCTCAACAGACCCCGGCAGGTTCAGGCGCTGCTGTTCAAGAACCCACCCCAAGGTCTCTCTCAGTCAGTAACCTTCCAGAGAGGAGACCGGCCGACAGCCCCAGAGAGGACCTGATGGCCAAGCGAGGCCGGCTGGTTTCCAGCCCAGAAGCTGGATTCGAGCCCCAAAGCAGCGAGAACTGTAGGGTCCAATAGTGAAGACCACCACCTTGTGTGCAGGGACCCCAGGAGAAGGCAGTAGTTGAATAGAGAACAGTGTTCCTGCAGGGCTTTTCTTTCATCAGGGAGTACTTTATCAGTGGGAAAAAGACTCCTTACAAGTCCACAGATACTGTACTTTAGATCTCCCATATACAATATTGGAAAGGTTTATATTCCTCTCTCATAATATCAGTAGTGCTATATAAAGCTTTTTTTCGAAAATGTTACAATTAAATGGTAAGCTCCGTATAACAACTTCTCTGTGTATGTGGATTGTACACCCAAGATTACAAAACACATTTAATACCTTCAATTAATAGCTCCCAGGAAAATCTAAACTTTTGCTTTATGATATTTCCTATGTAAAATGTTAGGTCTGAAATAGTTTTAGATCAAGAATTTCTTTAAGCTGAGTAAAATGCAGGAAAACCATGTTAAATGTTTTTAGGACAATATGTATATGTACATATATGTGTTGTGTTCATCCTTCGCTTATGTAAGCTGTACATACGTGTGTGTGGGGAGGGCAGTAAGGAGGTGTGTTTATTTCCATGTGTCCTGGAGCGCCAGCATCCAGAGATGTAGCATATCGAATTTCCTCTCATTTCGCGCTGTTTTGTTTGTTTGTTTTCAAGATCAATTTGTTACAGTTCTTTGGTATGTATCCTCAAATCTGGTGATTTTGTATTAAAATATGGCATCTTTTTTCCTAAAAAAAAGAAGAAATCACTTTTGTTTCTGTAGAATGCATTTAAATGCATTCTGAATTTTGGTAGTATTTCTTGGAAACTTCAGTAGCCTCTTATATAAGTAAAAATATTTGAACAAATGATACAGATCTTTCAACAAATGATACTAGTATAATTAATGAACATATTCAATTATATCCAAGGACATGACTTGAATCATGGGTCATGAAGATTATATGAGATATATGTCCAGCCAAGTACCTAGTACATTGTACTCATTAAATTACACCAGCAAGAATACAAGTTTGTGCTATTTTCTGGCTCATTTATTGATGGTAGGTTTTGAAAATATGCAGGTATTATGAGCTATATCAAATTCAAAAACATTGGAACAAGTCCTTCTGTCCTTGTATCTGGTAAAGAAGTTTTCCAGGACATGAGCTAGTAAAAGATTGATATAATTTGCTCTTGGCTTTCAGTTCAAATTGATGCACAATCTTCACAGATACCGTCATTTATATTTTTAAATTGTCCTTTGCAATGTGGCCTCTAATGTTGGATAATGCTTCAGTAGTATTAAGCTACTTAGTATTCATCTCCTGAAAGTGATATCCTGATTTTTCTCCTATTTCTTCAGTTGCTTGGGGTTATGATCTAGTGCAATGTCTTTATCATAAATCATCCCAAGGCTGATGGCATGTATTCAAGGGCATGGCCTGAGTAAACAGCTCTGGGATTAGGCCATCAGCTCTATTGGCTGTCTCCAGTGTTTGGAAGATTCCACTCAGTAGGCCTTGCTGAGTAGTACATCGGGTCCTCAATATTTTCATCTTTTTCCTACTTGTATTGTAGCTGTTGTTTCTATTACAGTGACTAATTGGCATGCCTTGCATTTTTGTAATTGTGGGGAATTGTTTCCAACTTATACATGGGCAGCCAGAACATTAAGTATTCTTTTCCTTGAGCTACAATATGCTATGAGTTGAGCTGAATATGGGGTGAAAATTAAGTAAGTTACAGTCTCACTCTCAAGTACCTTGTACGCCAGTTGAGTCACAAATAAAATCCTGGATGACAAATTACATGGGGAAATGGACTAAGTCCAGGGATCCGGGAATCAGATTTTCATCTCTACAATGAAGGGGTTGGTGGAGACTCTTGTTAAGAGTTCTTTCATCTTGAACATTCTGTACAAACTGAGATGGCCCTTTGTATTATTAGCAGTTATCAGGAATCCATAAGGGATTGCTTCCTCATTAAGAACGGAACAAAAGCAAACATTTGCATGTAGCCTGATTTACTAAGACAGAGTCTGTCTGCCCTCTGTTGCCCAACTCATTTTCTTAAAGGTCTATGTTTGATTTTTCTCATTGGACCCTAATTTATTTGTTTTGTTGGAGCTATTAAATTTTCACAGATTTGTTTGAAACCAGAAAGAATTCAGGACACCTTTTCCCAGGGACCCCTAAAATAAAGAGGAAAAACTTGTTTCACCTCCCAACTGGTTTGAATCCTCAAAGGCATCTTACTACTCTGAGTGGTTCAGAATACTGATTTATTTTTAAATTTTCCAGTTAGTTCTTTCAGAATCATTCAGGTTCTGGCAGTATGCCATGAAAATAATTTTAAATGGAAAAATTAACTTTGATCAGTTATTTTAAGCCATAGGTTTATTGCGCCACAATCAGAAGTTGAACCTATGGTTGACATGCATTCATATTTCTCTTCATGGTTTAAAAAAGGGATACAATTGTTTCTTGAAGAGGATACTGACTGGTACGTGAAATCAGCATTTGTCTAACGGTAGTTGAGGGTAGCTGAGTTGTGCCATCTCACTTCTTTTCATATAAGCTGCCTTTCCTTTAGAGGAAAGGGCTTAACCCTGGATTCACTTACAATGAGAGGACAGAACTTCTGAGTGCCTCGGAAGAATTAGTTACTGTAATTAGGTATTGTAATTTAATATTGTAAAGCCAGTATCCTACCCCCAGACCCAGCCATACATTTATTGTCACTGCTCACCTGAGGCTACTTAAATAGTTTGGAAAGTTATACACATTTTACATTTTACAAAATGTTTTCACGTTTGGTCAAACCTTACACCTTTGTTAGATAAGCATTGGAACCTCCATTTTATAGGCTGAGGTGAGATAAGACAGAATTTGTGACTCGCAGGCCTGGGAATCTTATTAATAATGTGCTTCACTTAATCGTCACGACAACCTTGGCAAAATGGAGGTTATCCTTGTTAGATAAAAGAGGAAATAAGCTCAGACATTTGAAGTATTTCACCGAAAAAGTGGCAGAGTTGTCCTTCGACCTTCATCCTTTAGTCAGGGATGTTTCCATTTGACTTGTATCATTTCTTAAAACATTTTTTTTATTGTGAAACACATACAAAGAAAAGAAAGAAGGGCAGGCCAAGGTGGCTCAGTGGCAGAGTTCCCGCCTGCCATGCAGGAGACCCGGGTTCGATTCCTGGTGCCTGCCCATGCAAAGAAAAGAAAGAAAAAGCAATAATTTTAAAAGTACACATCAACAAGTAGTTACGGAACAGATTTCAGAGTTTGTTATGGGTTACCATTCCACTATTTCAGACTTTTCTTTCTAGCTGCTCTAAAACACTGGATGCTAGCAGAAATATCAATATAGTACTTCAGCAGTCATACTCATTTATTAATTCCTGTTTTCTCTGTTATAACTCCTCCTTCTGTGATTCTTCTCCCAGTCTAAAGGGATCTTTAGGCAATGCCCATTCTTTTTCTTGTTAAGAACTGTAAAGGATAGGGGGATGGAATTAGTTGATAATCTTGGACATGCTGGTTCCTCTAGGTTGCTGCATTTATCTGATCTAGGAATCCTCTGGAAATTATAGGTTCCAGGAAAGCAAACTTAGTGCATGAAAGTTTTATAGAGTCTCAGTTTGAGCCCTAGGTGTTCTTAAGAGTTAACAGGAATGATGCTGATTGGAGTTTAGCAAACCATGGCAAATAGCACTAACTGAAGCTTGTATAAGAGTAGCCTCCAGAATAGCCTTTTGACTCTTTGATCTCTCTTAGCCACTGATGGTCAGGAAGGCGTTGTCAATTTCACAATGCCACGGCCATACTCATGCCCAAGAGTCATGCCCCATGTTGTTAATGAGACCTTCATGCCTGAATGTCATGTCCCACATAGGGGGAGGGTCATTATTTTCCCTGCAGAGTTGTGCTTATAGAAAGAGAG
This sequence comes from Myrmecophaga tridactyla, assembly GCA_004026745.1. Taxonomy (NCBI): domain Eukaryota; kingdom Metazoa; phylum Chordata; class Mammalia; order Pilosa; family Myrmecophagidae; genus Myrmecophaga; species Myrmecophaga tridactyla. The sequence continues at coordinate 21,275 of PVIY010040357.1, forward strand.
GGAACACATCTGAGCAACAAAAGAGGTTTACTGGGAGCAACTCTCAGGCCTTGTTATAGGTAGCCTTAGCTTCCCCACTACAAGTTTCATATTGGCAAGCTCAACATCAAGGGTTTGACCTATTTTCTTTGGGAGTCCCCAGTGGTTGAGAGGGTACTTGAGGTTTCACAGATGGGAAAGTTTAATAGTTCATTTTTTTCCCTTTGGACACTCAAGGGACTTTACCAATACTTTTTTTCTTTTTTTTTTTTTAACATGGGTAGGCACCGGGAATTGAATCTGGGTCTCCGCATGGCTGTGAGAACTCCGCCACTGAGCCACCATTACCCACCCTTCACTTATACTTTTTTTTTTCTTTCCCATTCTTGGTATATAAACAATAATTCACAATATTGTCACACATAGTTGTATAGTTATCACCATGATCATTTCTGAGAATATTTGCATCCATTGAGAAGAAGAAATAAAAAGAAAAATGAAAAAAACTCATACATACCATACCCTTATCCCTCCCTCTCATTGACTGCTAGTATTTCCATCTACCCAATATATTTTAGACTTTGTTTCCTCTATTTTTTTCTATACCCCTTACTACTCCCTTTCATTGATTACTAACATTTCAATCTACTAAATTTATTTTAACATTTGTTCCCCCTATTTATTTATTTTTAATACATATGTTTTACTCATCTGTCCATTCCGTAGATAAAAGGAGCATCAGACACAAGGTTTTCACAATCACACAATCATATTGCAAAAACTGTATCATTATACAATCATCTTCAAGAAACATGGCTACTGGAACACAGCTCTACATTTTCAGGCATTTCCCTCCAGCCTCTCCAATATATACCTTAACTAAAAAGGTGATATCTATCTAATGCGTAAGAATAACCTCCAGGATAATGTCTCGACTCTGTTTGGAATCTCTCAGCCATTGACACTTTGTCTCATTTCTCTCTTCCCCCTTTTGGTCTAGAAGGTTTTCTCAATCCCTTGATGCCGAGTCCCAGCTCATTCTTCCATGTTTCCAGGAAGGGAGTCATGTCCCACATAGAGAGGAGGAGGGCAGTGAGTTTGCTTGTTGTGTTGGCTGAGAGAGAGAGGCCACATCTGAGCAACAAAAGAGGTTCTCTGGGGGTAACTCTTAGACCTAATTTTAAGTAGGTTTAGCCTATCCTTTGCAGGGATAAATTTCATATGAACAAACCCCAAGATTGAGGCCTCAGCCTATTGCTTCGGTTGTCCCCACTGCTTGTGAGACTATCAGGAATTCTTCACATGGGGAAGTGAATTTT
>PVIY010040358.1:0-22420 GCA_004026745.1 Myrmecophaga tridactyla
AGGGGAATGCTTTCAATCTCTCATATATGAGAATGATGCTGCTATGGGTTTTTCTTATATGCCCTTTATGATGTTGAGGAAGTTTCCCACAGTTTCTGCATTTTGTAGTGTTTTTACCAGAAAAGGATGCTGAATTTTGTCAAATACTTTTTCAGCATCAATAGATATGATAATAGGATTTTTCCAGTGGAATTTATTAATATGATGTGTTACATTAACTGGTTTTTCTTTTATTGAACCACCCTTGCATTATTGATATAATTCCCATTTGGTTGTGATGTATAATTCTTTTAATATATCATTGGATTTGATTTACTAGAATTTTGTGGGGAATTTCTGCATCTATTTTCATTAGGGAAATTTGTCTGTAGTTTTCCTTTCTTGTAATGTCTCTATCCGGTTTTGGTATTAAGTTGATATTAGTTCATAAAATGAGTTAGTAATGATCATTTTTCATCAGTTTTTTTCTTAAAGAATTTGAACATAATTGGTGTTCTTTTTGGAATGTTTGATAAAATTCCTCTGTGAAGCCATCTGACCCTGAGCTTTTCTTTGTAGGAAGATTTTTGATAACTAATTGAATCTCTTCACTCGTAATTGTTTTGTTAAGATCTTCTATTTCTTCTCAAGACAGTGTTGGTCATCCATATGTTTCTAGAAATTTGTCCATTTAATCTAAATTGTTGTCTGTTAATGTGCAGTTGTTCATAATATACTCTTATAATTTTTAAAATTTCTTCAGTATCCACAGTATCATTTTGTTTATTTGCACCCTCTCTTTTTTTTTTTTACTTTGCCAATCTAGCTAGGGGCCCATTAATTTTATTGATTTTCTCAAAGAACCCAACTTTTAATTGTGTTGACTCTTTCCACTGCTTTTGTGTTCTCCAGTTCATTTATTTCTGCTTTAATCTTTGTTATTTCTCTTCTTCTGGTTCTCTTGGGGTTAGTTTGCTGTTCTTTCTCTAGTTACTCCAGGTGAGCAGTTGGGTGCTCTATTTGTGCTTGTTCTTCTTTTTTAAAGTAGGCATTTACAGTGATATATTTTCCTCTCAGCCCTGCCTTTGCTGTGTCCCACAAGTTCCAATATATTGTATTTTCATTTTCATTCATCTCCAGATATTACCAATTTCTTTAGCAATTTTTTTTTACCTACTTATTGTTTAAAGGTATGTTGTTTAATTGTAAATAGTAAATGAACATTACTATGCCAAAAAAGTGTTTGTTTACTCTCCATATATTTGTAAAAGTTCTGGTTCTTTGAATGTTGTTAATCTCCAACCTAATTCTATTACTGTCACAGAAAGTATTTTGAATAATTTCAATCATATTAAATTTATAAAGACCTGATTTATGTCCCAGCGTATGATCTATCCTGGACAATGCTCCATGAGTACTACAGAAGAATGAATATCCTAGTATTTTAAGATGTATATATATATATAAATGAATTATACTTAACTGATATAAATGTTATATGTATCAGGTAAGTATAATTCATTTATCACATTGTTGAAATTTTCTATTTCTTCATCAATCTTCTGTCTGATTGTTCTATTGATAGAGGAAAGTGGTGTATTGAAATCTCCCACTATTATTGTTGAAATGTCAATAGCTCCCTTAAATTTAGCCAGTATTTGCCTCATGTACTTTGAAGCTCCTTAATTGGGAGCAAAAACATTTCTGATTGCTATTTCTTCTTGGTGTGTTGTTCCTTTTATTAATATATAGTGTCCTTCCTTGTCTTATGACATCTTTGCCTTTAAAGTCTATTTTGTTTGATATTAGTTTAACTTGTCCTGCTTTCTTTTGGTTACAGCTTTTTTTTTTCTTTTTCCATCCTTTCACTCTCAATCTATTTATATCCTTAAGTCTAAGATGAGTCTCTTATAAGCAGCATTTTTTAGCAGCATATTTTAAGTTTATTCTGCCAATCTATGCCTTTTAATTGGTGAGTTTAGTCCATTAACATTCAGAGTTATTACTGTAGAGGCAGTTCTTGAATCTACCATCTTATCTTTTTGTTTATTTATCAGATCTATATATTCTTTTCCCTCTCTCTCTCTCATAATCCTTTAAGTTATTTTTCAATTCTGTACTCTCCTCCAAACCTCCCTCCCCTGTCTCTTTCTTTCAGTTGACAAAACTCCCTTTAATGTTTCTTGTAGGACAGGTCCCTTATTGGGAAATTCTCTTAGCCTCTGTTTGTCAATGAAGATTTTAATCTCATGCTGTTTTTATGATTTTTTGCTTCTCTTCAATATTTGACATTCAGAATGTGTGTTGGGGTAGGCCTGTTTGGATTTATTCTATTTGGGGTTTGTTGGACTTCTTTGATTTGCATATTTATGTCTTTTATAAGAGTTGGGAAGTTTTCTTCCATTATCTCTTCAACTAGCCTTCTTATCCCTTTACTCTTCTCTTCTTCTGGGACACTGATAATTCTTGTATTTTTGTGCTTTGTTTTATCTATCATTTCCCTGAAAAATCTAGTTACATTTTTTCATCTCTCTTGCCATTTGTTATTTTATGTGTTCAAGTTAAATCGACTTAGCTTCAGTTCACTTATTCTTTCTTCTGCCTCTTCATATCTGCTGCTGTGTCTCTAGTATACTTTTTATTTGGTCTATAGTATCTTTCATGTCTATGAGATCTTCTATTTTTGTATTTATTCTTTCAAATTCTTCCTTATGCTCTTCCAGTTGTCTTTTTAATATCTTTTATGTTGTTATGAATAGCCTTGATTAGTTATTCCAAATTTTTACATCCCCTCTGGTTATTTAATTAGCTCATTTGACTGGGCCAAATCTGTGGAAGTCTTAACTTGCTTTATGACAGGCCATCTAAGTACCTTATTAGGATTATTTTGCAGGTTAATTTCCTTCATACATCTATGGTTTTGTATTTAGATTTGCATTGAAAGTCTCTTTTTGGACTTGGTTTGTCAGTTCTTCTCTCCCTAACCAAGTCCTGAATCTCATGTGGGGATTGCAGTTCTCCTTAAATCGTAATAGCTAGGCAGGTAGACAATTTACCAGACTGTACTTTCTACTTCTTCCCAGCAGATGGCACTCCTGAGCCACCTCTTCCCCTCTCGCCCACCTGTCCTTGACTACAGGTGCTGGCTAAATTGATTAGAAACCCAATGTAATTTCAGCCAGAGCCCAGAACTTGTGTGCCCAATAGTTCTGGTGGCCCTCACACTCTCCACTTGGGATAATGCTGGGCTGTAGAACTAGGTATTTCAACTTCCCCTGCTCACAGCCAGTCCAGAAATGTCTGGTGGGTGGTTAAGGCACCAAGTTTGGTAGCTTCCTCAGCCTCGCCTCTTCACCCACATACACCTGAGGTCTCCAGGCCTCCGTTGGGGGAAGAGAGTGATATCAGGACCCAAAGCAGTTTCCTCTTGCTGGCCAGCTGTCTGACAAGAAGCACTCTGCATTTCTCCCTCCCCCCTGGGGGAAGGCCCTCTAGTCTTTGCTGACCTGCAGCAGCCCATTTTAGGGGTGGGGAGCAGACACTGTACTGTGCCTAATTGGTCTTTGTATGCAAGGAAAGCAAGTCTGTTAGCGGCCAAGTTTCCCCTGGGGGCTCCTGGCTTGCTGACCTGCTCAGGAAAATCTCCCCACCCAGCTGCTAGGGTAGGCTGGAATCAGGACAGAGCTCACTAGGCCCATTTTTTCCATCCCCTGTAGAGATGAAGACCTTTCATCTCTCACACCCTGAGGTCCCGGTTGTTTTCAGGCCCTTCTCTCTCTGTTGTAGGGAGCTGAGGTGAATCCAGCTGCTTCTACTCTGCTGTCTTGACAGAAGTCCTGGCATTTTCTTATGCCAGCTGTTTTTTTCTGACTAGGAGGCTACTAAAATGGGGAATAATTTTGATGATACTTTGAGTGTTGGTAAATGACTCTTCTGAACTTACTAAATACATTTTGTTTCCTTTATCATTCAGGAGAACATGAAAAATAATGCTTTCAGATGTTGCATAAATCTCACTAGAAATAAGAAAATGCCAAGGACATTAGGAAATGCTCTATGAATTATTCTCAGATTTTAACGTACCCCTATAACAGAAAAAAAATTATAAAGCCAAACTTACCCAGTATTCAACAACATTGATGTCACAAAAGGGCATAAATATGCTACAAGTAGTTATCAAGTGTAAGGAATAATGATTTACAGACAAATTTAAACTGAAATTTTGTTTTGATCTGCAGTTTCAACAGTAAATCAGTAAGAATTCAACCCATTTTTTTTACTTCTCTATTTTTAGCAGGTGATAATATTATTTTAAATGGTATTCCAGAATGATTGCAAGATTTTGAAGATTCTGGCTATTTGGAAAACTCTAATATATTTAGCATTCAATAAACATTTATCATGGGCCTATTGTCAAATACTGTAATAGTAGCTGAAGATACAAAGTTAAACGTTAATACTTGAAAATGGATATTTCTGCGTATTTCACAAGATGACTCTAACCTAAAAAAAGTTTATATAGACCACTGTATTTGTTAGGCATTCTGGATAAAAGAATAAAGAAAAAAATAACAAAGTAATCATATGTTGATGATGTGATATTACATCTATTGGTTTTCTCTAATCTACATCTCTGTTAGTCTATCTGTAAAGTAAATTGAATTGTTCTGGCATGAATCAGTCAGCTTGACTAGAAAAAATCAGTCTATAAATGTCAACTCTGATCTAATGCTAGCTCTTACACTTAGAAAACACTTTACTGCTTAAATTGGTGATATCTCAGAATTAAGTAATTATTGCTGTTATCCTGAAGTAAGTGCTTTTTCTATAGCTACAAAACTATTTGTTCTGATTATGTATCTTACCATATTTGTGAAGCAGATAATTTATAGCCAGCACCATCTGGAATAATTTGACATGGAACAAATTTATGATCATTCTCTTCTCAGCAAACACATAACTGTGACTCAGCCGATTTGATGCTGAATCTAGTAAACAGCATTTATTGAAGTCAGAAAATTATTTTATATAACGCATATGTCATCTGGGTATTTCTAACTTTTAATATATACATCTGTTCAGATTGCAGACTTTATACTGCATTCTGGGAAAAAGCCCAATGCCCCAAATTTCTGAAAGTCCCTTGTAGCAGGAGGATTCAGTTAGCATGCTCACTTCTTTTTCTAACTTCCTGCATTCATCACATCTTGCACTCCACATGTGTTCTTACGATATTACTTGTGCATTGGAAACAACCAAAACGTAGTTCCCCCTTTTTTTATCATGCATACCCAGAAAATCCACTTAACTGTAATCTTGGTATATATTTGTAGACTTAATGTGTAATAGCAGATTTTACTGAAGGCTATGGAGTTTACATCACAGCCATGCAAGCTCGTGGTGAGTTTTACATATTTTCATTTTAAAAGTCCTTTGGGCCAGCCACCTTTTTCTTGGTCTCTTTTCTCTCCGCTTCCCTCACTTCTCCCGTCTGCTCTCTCAGGGGTAAAAAATTGTTTCCATTTTCTTGGTAAGAGCAATTCAGTTCTCCCAACCCCTTTTCTTGTATCAGCTCTGGATATCCTCCTGGACATACAAAATTGCCTGTTTTGTAGATAAGCACTGTTTCCTCCTAGTCCTTGTCTTGACATTCAGGAAGGGTTTTGGGGGGTGGTTCAACTCTTCTAGTTAACAGTGAATAGCATCATGCAATGGAGTACTACTTTTAAAAATATGAGGCAGGTTTGAATTGAGTGATAAACAAAATTACAGTGTTTACTTCTTGCGCTCCTCTTTAAATACAGATTTCTTGACTTCTCACAGTATCAGAACAACAGGCACTTCCCAATCAGGTTTTGACAGCGTATTTGGAGAGTGTCTCTTGCCTACTATTAAACAGGAAAATCTGTTGCAATGTTCGTGTAGATTGTTTCTTTTTCCAAGAGCTGCAACTGTCGCACAACATGCAGAGATATTTTTAAATAATCAACTCACCAAAGTGCCTCCTTTGAAAATAATAATCTGGAAAATATATAAAAGCGAGTCTCTAAAATCAGAAAGTAGACAACGATGACTTTTTCTGTGTTCTTGGATAAGTATGTGATAGGCTTTTGCTGAACACGCATTTCACAGCAGTTTTGTCTGTTTCTGATGTGGAAAGACTATGAGGGGAAAAGATTCAGAGAAGGAATAGATATGCTTTTTCTCCTAACACTTAGAACCTGTGTATACCTGAACCAAAAAGGGCTGGAAATCCCCAGCTCTGCAAAGTATTTAGTTGTTTGTTTTTAATTAAAATGTGTGAGCCCTCAATGTTTGAAGAGTTTCCTGACTATTTGCATGGAATTTTAAATTCTGGCTTAGTCCTGTGATGCCATATGAATATTTCAGTCAAATTAAATAAATTTTACTGTTACTAATATACTAATGGAAGACCCACAATGAAGTGGTCCCCCAATTTTTGGAGGATGTTTATTTTATTTACATGGAAAAATTGAGATATCTCCAATAAGATATTAATTGCCCCCATTAGCTGACAAAACAGAAAGAAAATACTAGTAAATATTTAGCAATTTTTTAAAATTTGTATTTTACTTCCCACAATAACATCTACCTGTATTTAAGGTTAATAACACATATGTTGAGTCATTTTTAATATACACACAATATTAGACATAAATATGGATTTAAAAAATCCCTAGTAGAAACTACAGATCCCAATAGTCCAATGACTACAGAACATCTTCCACTGCATGAACTCATCTTCCAAATTTCCTTTTTTTTGTCCTGAAATCCTTCTCTTCTACTATTATAGCTACAGTTTCTGGGACGAAATGATAGAAGAATATTTGATAAAGAGAATAATACAAATAATTTATAAAATGTGGCAAAAAAAAGTTGGCAAAGTCGGCACAAAATTGAGAGACTCACATTTGATTTAGGGAGAGCTCAAATTTATCTTACGAATGTATTCTTGGCCTGAGCCTACTGACCAGGTTGGAGATTGCACCATAACTAATTAATCAAGAATTTAGGCACCATATTAACAGAAAGGTAAGTTTACCTAACCTAATGGTAAATTTACCCGACCTAAATCATATTTCATCTTACTCAGTTTTTAATCAGGATAAATTTAAGTGTAACCCAAATGTCAGCTGAGCTGCTCACCATTTTTATATTTATTCATCTTTTGATCATCCCCCAAACCCTATAAGGTGGGTTTCTATAGATTGAAAACAGATGCTAGGAGGTTAAGCAATGTGCCTGAGTTCACACAGGTGGTAGGTAATAGGCCTGGACTCAAACTGGGCACTCTGACCCCAAAGCCTTACTGCTGCTCACATCCTACGCTAAACTGCCCCCTTGCTTTATCCCTTAGTAATAGATTGCTTTCCTTTTGTTTAGTATCAACTATTCCATTCACAAAGGAGACTGGATATATATGTTAAAAAAAATAATTTTGCAAGCAGATAACATAGAGGGCAAGGTAATTCTTTGATGTGTTCAAGGTAGAGTAATTGGCAATTTGACTGTAAAAGTGAGACCAAGTAATATCACTGTTCCTTTACTTAAAATCAAGAAACAAAATCATTTTTTGGAATATTGCCCTAAAGCCTAGGACAAGTCCCAAACAAAATAAATAGAACATTAAGAGTTATAACTAAGAATCCTTTCATATGTTCTCTGTGGGTCATCAATGTTGTGACAAAAGTCAATTGCCCTAATTTTTAAATTTAATAAAACTGTTTCACATAATGTTCTATTGATGGAGAGATAAACTAAAACCTTGAGCTAAGACTTTTTTTTTTTTTTTTTTAATAATCCCTGAAACATGAAGTGGTTAGTAAACTTAAAATAGGGGAAGTGCTTCTGATGGTCAATGTTTTGACACTTTACATACCCTAATTAGTCACATTTATTTTCACAACTATTAGGAATAGCCTAAGAAAAAATGTGGACTCTAAAGCCATTAGAGTACTAACAAAGTAGCATAATAATATTGTACCACAAACAACGTGACATTGTGGTTCTAAGTTTCTAGCCATTATAGAGGAAAAGAATATGGAAGGTGGGATTAGAATACCTAAGTTTGAATAAGGCTCTAATACCTTCTAACTCTACATCTCCACAAGTTACAATCAATTACCACGGCCTCAGTTTCTTCAACTATAAAATGAAGATAATATCAATTTATCTTTAGCTGTTTCAAAAAATTATTCTTAGACTCAAATGATGTAGGAAAAAAGTAATTATTATATAGGCTTGCTTTCTTGGGATTTCTATCATTTAAAGTTTTCTATCCCTTAAATAACTCTTCTTAGGACAGGAAAAGATAACCTTTGCTGTCTCATAAAATATAAATAACCTTTATGCCCTTTGTTTTGGCCCCTTTAAAGCTAAAAATAGTCTTTCAGCTGACATAAAGAGCATTTTAAGTCAACTGGAGAGACTTCAAATTTAGACAAGACAAACATAGGAATAGATAATATGACAAATGAGACATTGCAAAGTGAGCCAAATATCATTTTCCCAGATTCAAATACAATATTGTAGACTAACTTTGGAGGTTCATTTGTCAATTATTAATTATATACACACAGACCCAAATTAATGATATGGAGTTAACTAGCATTTTAGATATAGGTTCTCTGTATTCACATACTAATTAATTTATCTGTATGATATACGCATTCTATTACACTTGCTCTGCTATGTTGAAAGGGAAATTCTAGGCCAACACGTCCTAAATAGCTTTTCTGATTATTGTCTTTCAATGTTTCTCTAATCTGGAATATACCAACACATCGAAAGAAAATATTTAGTCCACGAATTACTATCAGTTTATAGATGAACTTAGTCATTTTTGCCGCTGACAATTCAGAATTTCCTTTTTGGTCCAGATTTCTCCCAGGTAACATGTTCATAACTCAGTTAAGGCCATTGTGTGTAATTGTTAAAGTACATGCCTCCTTTAAGAACGTATAAGTACAACTTGTATTTTATTACTTGACATAGTGAACACTTATTTTAATCTTAGAGATGTTACAATTTTATAGTTAAAGAGGCATTGTTCAACTGTCACTTCTCATAGATAAATAAGCTGATAACTGGTTACATATTTAGCTGATGTCAGTTTTCCCTCCACCTCCCTTCCTGTCATATCATGTGAAAAAGTCACTATTCTAAGCTACCGTGATCTGGTGATAAAAAATGTCTACACTTTTTTTTTTTTACTAAACAGGGGCTTTCTATGTTTCTGAAGGAATGCCCAGTAGAACTTACAGTTTAAAACTTGAGATTTCTAGTAGCTCTATTCTAAGTTCAGAGGACAGCTGGACAGTGCCCAGAGAGAGAATTGTTCTGCTCCTACATGGAGCTCAGAGAAGTGAAAGTACAGCATTATTCCTTAATTAAGGAATAGGAAGGCACTTAAACTGATTCCCTCTATGCAGTCAGAAGAGGGGCCCAATAGCCTTTCTCATGACATTATAGGTGCCTAGCATCTTTTTTCCTGGCAAGATGCTTTTGAGCTTCTGAACTATAGCTCTTCTCTGGTGTCAGAGCAAAGCAAAGCATGGTAGAAAGAATGTTGGAATAGTTCTCTGAGAGCCCAGGAAGGTGGCTGGTTTGTCTCCTTTCCTTACCACTCTCACCCATATAAATATTAAATACAACTTTTGCAGTTCTATACCTGAATGAGTTATAACATCTCAATCAAACTTGGTACAACATACCAAAATTCTCCTGATAGTAAAGACTACAATCTAAAAATACCTCATTATTAAAGATTATGTTTTTTATTTAAAAAAAATATCTCAAGTTTGTGAAGGAGAAAAACTATATTACCCTTTAATTTCAAACCCAGATGAGTGGGGGCAATTGGCCTTGTACTTCTCCACCCATATGTGAGCCAAAACACCTCTGACTCTTACGTCCATTTTTGCAGATATTATTGTTTTCTGTTTAACAAATTCACCAGTGCAATGCCACCTTCCCGATTTCCCCAGGAGGGTCACGTGACTGACACACCTGTCCACACTTACAGCCTGTTGGGCCTGACGGTCCTTCCCACCTCACAAAGGGCAGCAACCTAAGACACTCCTTCTGGAGTGGCTTTCTCCCACTGATGTGAAGATTTTATTCTCTCTAAGAGATAAGATTTTCTTATTATTTTTGCTTCATATTCATGCCACATAGGAAATTTAAGCCTTCTAAAATCTTTTGGGCCCACTGTAGCAGTTTTTTTTCATCTTAATTGAAAAACATTATTTTAAATTTAAAATACTTTACACAAGACTTACCACTAACTCTAATGTTTTCATTGAAAATGGGATTTTCCTGTTTTCCTCTCCCAAAGGATTCTGCTTCTAAGCATCTAACATCAATGTCCTTTTTCTGGCTTCATCTTAAGTGGTCTCTGTTTCATTTGGCACTATTGACTTTCCCCTTTTGTTTCAATATCCTTTCCTCCTTTTCTTCTATGAAACATTTTTTTTTGCTCTCTGTTTTGTTCCAAATTATCTGATTCCTTATGAAATCTTTTCCTCCAAGAAATTTGTTCTGATTACTTCAAAAACATTAGAGATACCATCTAATTTTTATTTCAATTAGCATTTGTATAGCTATGCATAGTACTACTTATATAGCAACATTTTTATATGGTGTCAGCATAATGTTGTAGTTATTTAATTTTTGCTTAAGTATTGAAATCAACTCTTATGTTCCTCTAGGAGAAACATACATATTTTCCATTTTGCTTAGTTCTTACTGAAATAGGAGCTTAGTAAATGTTTATTGAAATTGATGTTTGTTAAATGTTTACTGAGGTAAACAATTCAGTGGCTAGTGAGTCACTTATAAATTTCCTGAGATTTGGGAGTCAATGAAAGTAGAAGAAATCATGAAGGCTATATCAACACATAATAAGTATTTTTTTCTTTTAAATGAAAATTAACTACATTTAATTTGCTTAACAGTGAACCAAAGTGATCTCTGCTGTGTTAAAAAAGAATTACGACTAGAGTAAAAATGTGTTACTTGAATTTGATAATTAAAAGGAATGGTTGCCATGACTTTCATGATGGTTCTGTTTTGATGGGAATATGGGAAGTGGCTCTTTATTTAACTTTTTATTTCTCTCTCTTTTTTTAAATGTGTGAAAGAAAATTGAAGTTTTCAATTTAAACTTTATTAATGATCATTTACTAACAAGGAAGGCATAGGTTGTTTATCAGCTGAACACCAACAATTCTAATGTTAGCAATTACCAACTTCCTATGAAAAGGATACTGGAATTCTAAATTACTGTCATTCAGCATTTATGAGAATCTAAAAGATGTTAGATCTTTCTTCATTGGTAGTGGGTCTCTAGTGGGCTTTAGAAGTAGACTTGGAAGGTAAGAAATGATCTATTGGTCAACAAGGAAAAGAGAACCTGAATAAATATCATTTATAATACCCTGATTTGTGCATTGCTGTTAAATGTAAAATTAAGAAGCAGATCCACTTTCATTGCAAATTATGACCTACAAAAGGGAATAACAACCACAAAATCATGACTAGACAATTGATGATTACTTTATTTCAAAAAAAATTTGTTTAAAAATTCATCAGGTAAAAAGCCTGAGAGAGTGGGATATAGAGGGGTAGCATTGCATAATGACAGTATTAGTGGAAATAAATTATTATAAGCTAGTTTAATTAAAAACATGTATTTTAAATGCAATTCCATAGTTAATTGATTTGTTTATGAAATTATTACCTAGTCATAGTAACTTGAGAATTTATAAGACCATTTAGTAGTTATGAGAGTGTATGGAATTACATATCTCTAAAGAGATCATTCTTCTGTTCTCTTAGACTTTTAAGCCTTTCTTCTAAAATTTTGTTTATAGTATTAATCAGCATAGTAAATAATTTCTTAAAGATATTCTAGAAAAAACTTAAGCCCTGTCTCTGTCAGAGGTGTATTCTGCATGTCTAATCAAGAGAATTATAAGCAAAAACAGATTTTTCTATAACATAATAAAGAGTGCTGAGGTAGGAGTCAAGGGAACTTTGTCACTAAGTGTTGTTGTTATTTTTAGATCTGAAATGTAGGGCTCATATAATGATTAGGGTATCAAAAGTTCTTTCCGGGTCTCAAATACTGGAATTCTAAATTACTGTCATTCAGCATTTATGAGAATCTAAAAGATGTTAGATCTTTCTTTGTTGGTAGTAGGTCTCTGGTGCGCTTTAGAAGTAGACTTGGAAGGTAAGAAATGATCTATTGGTCAACAGGGAAAAGAAAACCTGAAGAGATAACTGTCATTAGAAGGATGGATGAAAAGAAAATGCATTCTCCTTTTTAAAGACTATTTATCAGGTACCTAGAAATAAAATTATAAAGCAATGCTAAGAAGACTAGAGTGGATGTCCTGATCATTTGAAAACAGACTACATAATACTTGGTTTTCCAACTATAAGCTGAATTCTCAAAGACAAGTAGAGCAAGTTTACATAAAAGGTCCTATATGGTACTATATATGAACAGTTAGGATTTCTCGATCTTGAACTTCAGAGAATTGAATGATTTCAGAATCTATAGAAATATCCTGATTAAAATATAATCACATAATTTTTACAATTAGAATAGCTATTTTATTAAAATTCAGAAAATGCTTCACCCTTTCCACATGAAAGTAGTGTCACAGTTACTACTTTTGCTCTCTTCATCTGGATGTATGGGTGTAGGGTAGAATCAGGAGAAAATGCCATCTGCTCCTCTTACAACATACCCAGAGCAGCACTATCTGGTTTGGCATAAGGGCAGTTAGGAGGCAGAGGTCTCTGTTAAATTATCTTTAATCACTTTAGAGATGAAGAGATTAAAAAATGCTATCTCAACATTAGTTGAGGATTGACTCATGTCATCCATGAAAGGCATGTCAGTCATGGACCTTTAGTGTCTTTGTGAGGAGTGAATGAGAAAATACACAGAAAGTGTGCACATTGCACCTGGAATATGGTGGCTCCCAATACCTTCTGGAGTTACTCTCAGCACTTCTGAAAGGAGGGCTCACTTGCTGTTGAAAAATCGGAGGGACTGAAAATGAAATGAAGAAGATGTTAACTAGTGTTAAAGGGGTAAGATTTTACCCAGGGAAAACACAGGTTAAATATGTTTAAGGATAGTGAGGAGAGAAAACTTTATAGTACATCTCAATTTTACCACACCAGTGATTAGAAAATCTGCCTACCTATGTAGCTTGCATTAAGTAACTTTATGGGCATGAACTCCCTAAACTCATATTATTTTAAGAGGATGGAAGGACATTGGTAAACCTAAAAATGGGGATTTGCAGTTCAGTTCAACCAGTATCTTCTCATCTCCCTCACCCACTCCTTATTTCTCAATTTCCTTTCCTAGGTGGAAATTTCTGTTTGGTTACTTTCCATAACTCACCACTGACTCACTAATAGTGGTCAAAGTCTCCGCTTTACATTCATCTGCAATCTGCCCTCCAGTAATTTACCAGATAATGGCCATTTATATTTTCATAATATGCTACAATTCAGCTGAACAGGACTGTCTGAAATCTTCCCAAAATACCTCTGATGCACCTGACTGCAGGACTTTCCTCACTTCTTTTTCTATCCCTGCAGAGAACCCTACTGCCTCTCCCAGGTTCACCTCCTATATCATCTCTCTCATGAAGGATTCCTTGCCCATGCCAGCAGAACAGGTCTTCCTACCTTATAAACTCTTGCCCAATTTATTGTTTATCCAGTAGCTTTCAAATTTTTAACCAGAAACACAATAAGAAATAGTTTTTCATTGCCATACATTTCACGCAGTCTCACGCACATACACACATACACAGACACATACCCAAGAAAAACGCTTTGTGGAACAATTGCTACCCTTACGCTTGCAATAATACTCAAATATTTTCTCTTCTTTCTCATTTGGTCAAACCTCTAATTGCAAATCCACTAAATAGGCATTACTAACCTTTCATTGTATCACAACCCACAATTTGAAAAACTGTGGCCTATTCAACCTGTAAAAAATACCTTGTATTATTTCTTGTATATGGATGTTATTTTCCATTCTAGATTGAAAGCTACTCAATGCATACTATTTGGGAAATCATAGTCTTTTAATGTCAATCTAACTGATTTTCCCATAAGTAGTTGACCAATATGTATTTGTGAAAGAAAAAATAGAAGAAGGAAAGAAGGTAGGGAGGTGCAGAGCAGGGAGGGAGTGATGGAATATCTCTCTGAAGAGGTTGATTATGCTCAAAAATCAAGGTTTTTACCATTTAGAAATTCAACAGATAAGGATGAATCGAGTTATTTACAGTCTAAAGGTTATATGTTTCTTTGAGCAATTTCTTCAACCCCAATTTAAACTTAAAAATTAGTGTAACTTCATGGACTCTAGGAATAAAATAAATGACATGAACAAAATTACTAGCAGAAAGAAAAGATAACCTCATGCATGCAGTTTTCCTGCTCCCTACTGAATATTAGGGGAGAGAAGTGAGACCGAGGGTGTGAAGTATATCTCCAGAAGTGAAAAAAGCTTTTGACTTGATTTCAATAAAGCCTGTGAAAATGTGGTTCTATCGTTTCTATATATGCTGAATACACCAAGTAATTGCTATAAACAAGTCAGCACTAAGTGCTAACGCTTCCAGCCACATCAAGGCTATAAAATGAAACAACAAATACATTCTATGTCATGGCATCTGAGTTAATGCTTTTTTATTGATATATATTATATATTCACATACCATGTAATCATCCAAAATGCACAATCGATG
Source organism: Myrmecophaga tridactyla (assembly GCA_004026745.1). Classification (NCBI taxonomy): domain Eukaryota; kingdom Metazoa; phylum Chordata; class Mammalia; order Pilosa; family Myrmecophagidae; genus Myrmecophaga; species Myrmecophaga tridactyla. The sequence continues at coordinate 14,793 of PVIY010040358.1, forward strand.
GTTCACAATATCATCATTTAGCTGTGCATTTATCATCACAATTAACCTTTTTTTACTTTTTTTTGAAAAATAATATATATACAAAAAAGCAATAGATTTCAACAGCACAGCACAACAATTAGTTGTAAACAGATTTCAGAGTTTGGTATGGGCTACAATTCCACAATTTTAGGTTTTTACTTCTAGCTGCTTTAAATACTGGAGACTAAAAAAAATATCAGTGATCATACTCATTTGTTAAACCTTACCTTCTCTGTATAACTCCACCATCACCTTTGGTCTTTCCCCACTCTTTAGGGGTATTTGTACTATGCCCATTCTACCTTTTTCATGTTGAAAGGGGCTGTCTATAACATGGGAAAGGGGAATGGAAATAGTTGATGTACTCTTGAGGCTGGCCCCTCTGCATTTAGGATTTATCTGGTCCAGAGTCCCATCTGGAGGTTGTAGGTTTCTGAAAAGTTACCCTAGTACATGGAACCTTTGTAGAATATCATATATTGCCCTAGGTGTTCTTTATGATTGGCAGGAATGGTTTTGCTTGGGGTTTGGCAAGCTTGCATAACAGTGACCTCCAAAGCAGCCTCCCAATTCTATTTAACTTGCCCAGCCACTGAAACCTTACTTGTTATACTTCTTTTCCCCCTTTTGGTCAGGATGGCATTGTTGATCCCACAGTGCCAGGGCCAGTCTCACCCCCTTGGATACATCTCCCATGTTGCCAGGGAGCTGTCACCCCTAGATGTCATGTCCCACGTAGAGGGGCAGGCAATGATTTCACTTGTAGAGTTGGGCTTAGAGAGAGAGAAATCACATATGAGTAACAGAAGATATCCTCCAGAACTGACTCTTAGACATACCTATAGATAGGCTAAACTTCTCTGCTACATACATAAGCTTCCCAAGAGCAGGCCTGAAGATTGAGGGCTTGGTCTATTGATTTGGGTAACCCTAATTTTAGACACAGTATCAGGGATTTCTCCGGTGATAAAATTTAATAGTTCCATATTTTTTCTCCCATCCCTCATAGGACTTTGCCAATACTTTTTGCTTATCTGCTTAAGATTATCTGGAATTTATTCAGGCATTACATTAAGCTATACAGGAATAAAGGCCCTCATTCTTATACTGGGCTTCCTGTGTTTGGATTGTTTAAATGATTTATCCAGACAGGCTGAGTTGGATTATGTGCTACAGGAAATTTAGGTTCTGGACAAAATAAAACTTTCTTCCTTTGGTCTCAAAAAGTAGACGAGGTACTAAGATACAGACAATATCTTCCTTACCCCTGTATTCTGAATTACATTAATCCCAACCTGATCGGCTTTGTTCTTATCTGTAAATACCAAGTTATGCATATAAAAAACAGCCTCTCAAAATCCAGAAATAATAATTACTGCTTTGGAATAAATGTGACTGCTGTAAGAGCTTACAATCTAGGCCCTGGTTTCCTTATAAGTATTTTCTAGATGAGACCATCCATACAATATTTGCTCTTTTGTTTCTGACTTTTTTTAATCTCTTTTTTGTTTTTGGCTTATTTTGCCTAGCAAAATGTCCCTCAGGTTCATGCACAGCATTGCATGTCTCACAACTTTTTTCCTTTTTGTGGTAGCGTAATATTCAATCATATGTATACACCATCATTCATCAATCTACTTCTCAGTCAGTGCATCCTTCTGCCACCTACATCATTGGGCATTGTGCATAATGTTAAAAGTCAAAAGTCTATTAACACTCTCAATTTAAGATAATATTATTGTTCTCAAGAGAAAGATAACCACTAAACACACCCACACCAAATAGAAAATCCAAACCTCCCTTTAATTCTCTCCCTTCCCCCAATATTTACCCCTGGTATTGCTGTGGTACTATTTATGCTTTCTGCTTAAACATAGCCCAATATATGCAATAGCAGATTTCCCCCTATAACCCAAACTCATACACTCTTTGTACAAGATCCATACCTTTGCAGTAGTTCATGCAAAAATTTATTTATATTTGTAGTGTAAGTGTGACACATGGATCTATACAACCCCTTTCAATTATGTTCATCTTCAAATTGGTAATATTACTTATAGATCCACTAGTGAACTACCTTCACTTCTGTCTATTCCCTTACATTGAAGCTCAATTTCATTAGCTGTTTATCCATCTGTGGCTTCCATGTATCTGTAGGTCCTCCATATTCTGTAGTATAAGCCTCTGATTTTACCTTTACATGGTCATAAAAGTGGGATCATATAGTATCTGTCCTTTTGTGTCTGGCTTATTTCACTCAGCATTATGTCCTCAAGGCTCATGCATCTTGTCATGTGTTTCAGGATGTCATTTCATCTTACTGCTGCATAATATTCCAGCATACGTATGTACCACATTTTGTTGATCCACTTATCTGTTGATTGTTTGGATTGTTTCCATCTTTTGGCAATTGTTAATAGTGCTTCTACGAATATCGGTATGAAAATGTCTGTTTAAGTCGCTACCTTCAGCTATTCTGGGTATATAATAAGTAGGCTATTGCTGGGTCATTCTGTCAATGTGTATCTTTTAATTGGTAAGTTTAGTCTTTCAACATTCAAAGTTATTACTATAAAGGCATTTCTTGAATCCGTCATCTTGTCATTTGGATTTTATTTGTCAAATCTATGTATTCTTTTCCATCTTTCTCTTTTTATCCTTTAATTTATCCCTATTGGTACTCTTCCTCCAGACTTCCCTCTCTGTCTTTATTTTCAACCAACAGAACTTCCTTTACTATAGGGCTGGCCTCTTTGTTGACAGATTCTCTCAGCATGTGTTTGTCTGTGAAAATTTTAATCTCTCCTTCAGAGATTTGGCTGGGTACAGAGTTCTTGGCTGGAAGTCTTTCTCTTTCAGAATTTTAAATATATCATACCACTGCCTTCTTGCCTCCATACTGCCAGTTGAGTAGTCTGAATTCAATCTTATGTCATTTTCCTTGTATGTAGTAGACTGTTTTTCTCTTGCCACTTTAAGGGTTTTCTGCTTCTCTTCAGCATTTGACTGTTTAGTTGGTGTCTTGGGGTAGGCTTATTTGGATTTATTCTATTTGAAGTTTGTTAGGCTTCTTTGATTTGCATATTTATGTCTTTTGTAAGGGTTGGGAAGTTTTTCCCCATTATCGTCTCAACTCTCCTAGCCCTTTACTCTTTCCTTTTCCTTCTGGGACACTGATGATTCATATATTTGTGTGCTTTGTTTAGTCCAGCATTTCCCTGAGAAAAATTTTCTATCTTTTTGCCATTTGATTTTTATGTGTTCAAAATCAGTTGAGCTTAATCTTTCTTCCACCTCTTCAAATCCAGTGTTGTGTGTCTTTAGCATATTTTTTACTTCGTCTACAGCATCTTCAATCTCTGTGATACCTGCTATTTTTCTATTCTTTCAATTCCTTGTTTTTCTAGTGTCTTCTTGATCTCCTTTATGTCATTAGCCATCCCTTTGATTTTATTTAGTAGAGTCATATGAACATCTTTGATTAGTTGTTCCAAAGTCTGTATTTCCTCTTGGACTTTTCTCTCTCTCTCTTTTTTTTTAATATATGGAATGCTTCACGAATTTGCATCTCATCCTTGTGCAAGGGCCATGCTAATCTTCTCTGTATCATTCCAATTTTAGTGTATGTGCTGCCGAAGCGAGTATTCTGGGGTTTTAATTTGGTCATTAGGCTGAGCTATATCTGTCTGCATCTTCATATGCTTAGTGATCTTCTATTGCCTTTGAGACATGTAAATATCTTGATAAGGTTACTTTAGAAGTTGATTTATTTCATTAATCTAAAAGTGTTGTATTTGCAGGACCGGTGTGAAGCAGGATGTGGGGCTCAACAGTGCAGAGACGTGTTGCAGTGCAGATACAGGCATGGGTCGGGGATGCTATGCTGGTGCCTGTGAGTATGAGGTGTGGGATGTGGGGTTGTAGAGGTGCAGTGTGGGAGCCATAGGAGTGGGGTGCAGCTCAAGTAGGCCTAGGAGCACAGGAGCAGAGTGCAGCATGGGGGACACAGAGTTGAGTCATGGCAGGAGGCAGATAGAGTGCTGTGCAGATGCACAGGGGCTGGTGCTTGGGTAGGATGTGGGTGGGCAGGTGGAGAGTAGCTTTTGTGGGTACCAGTATGGGGTACAGAGCACAAAAGTTGATGCAGAGGGAGGGCTTGGCGTGGTGTGTCCTTGCACAGGAGTAGGGGTCCAGGAGGTTAGGATGAGGATGTGCAAGTGTGTAGGGGCAGGGCACAGGTTGCGGATGTTGTGGGATGTAGGTCAGGGGCAGATGAAGTTGTTTGGGCAGAGTCCTGGCGTGGGTGCACAGGTGTGTGGGTGTGGGACAGGGGTGCAGGTGTGTGCAGAGCAGGGGTTATGTGGCACGGAGGCACGAGTGAGCACCTGCCAGATGTGGGATCAGGGCACTTCTGATGGGGAATGTGGGCAAAGGTGTACACATATGTGGGGCAAGCATGGTGGTGTGCAGGGGTCAAGAGGTCAGTGCACAGATGGGCACTCAGCAGGGAGGATGTGCTGTGCTCGTGCACAGGTCTGTGGGGTATGGGGGACAGTATCCATGCACAGAGCTCAGGGTCTGTGGGGTGGGGTTCACTTGAATGCAAGGTGTGGTCCAAGTGTGCAGGTCAGTGCTTGCCCAGAGCTGGTGTGGCTTTGCAAGATTGAGCATGTGTGTGGGTCTTGGGGGTCCAGATGCTGATGCACATGTGCTCAGAGCTCAGGGAAGAGGAGGCGGGGTTAAGGGACAGTATGGGCTGGGGCAGGTGTGGCCCGGGTGTGAAGGTGAGTGCCTGCAGCCTGGATGCACCATCTGCTGGGGCAGGGAGAGGGAAGTGAGGGTTGAGGGGCTGGAGTGGGTACATGGGTCTTGGGAGGGTCAGGGCAAGATGGTCCACTTGCACAGGAGAGGTAAGGTCAGGTGGAGCAGGTGTTTGTGCATGCTCAGGGCAAGGATGTGGAGCAAGGATGCACAGCGGGTGTTTTGATCACAGTGGGGGAATGGGTGACGGCATTCTGGTGCATTGGGTGTGGGGGAAGTTACAAGTTGTGAGGCAGGGGCGGTGTGCCTCAGTGCAGCATATTCAAGGAATGCGTCTTGGCTTACTTCCTTGTCCTTACCTCCCTGTCCGTGCACTCCTGAGGGATCCAGGCCTTCAATTGGAAAGGGGCACATTAGGCTATTTGCAGTCTCTGTTCTCTGTGTCTCATTTCTTCAGTTTTTGCAACCAGGCCTCCCTATGTGGAATAGAAGACCCTCCCAGGTCACTTACACCCTGGAGTTGCTGTCCCAGTCATTTTTCTGTCACTTCTCCAACTATTCCTTGGAGAAGGGGTGAACTCGACCTATCCTATTCCTCCATCTTCCTGGAACTCCTAAGATAATGCTTTTAACTGGCACACAAGATTATTAGAGATAAAATGTTTTGTCTGATTCCAAAAGGAAAATTTGCATGGAATTTAAATTTGAGAAGTCATACCAATGACAGGGTTATTATAATGGCACACAGTATGACTGCAATTTGAACTTAGGTCTTTGCTACTCAAAGTCCATCCCCGTAATGATCACGCATGTATGTGTGCATGTGTGTGTCTGTGTGTGTGTGTATTTGAGGGCCAAATGTAGATTTGTGGATTCTGTATTTGCTTACTTGCAAAAATTTGTCTGTAAGCATGAAATCAACACTCAAAGTACTTTTGTACTCATTCATCAACCACACAGAGGTGAAACTTTTAAATCATCCAATGTGCACATTCCCAGCTGAAGTTGAAAAAATGTGATGTTCCGTCTTCTTGTTTCAATTCTCATACTGTCAATGTGTCCTTTTTGCAGTATATTTAGTGCCTCATTTTTTCACTTATGTGCTTTTTGTTGGTGATTTTGCTGTGTAAAACCATCCTGCAGTGTAGTACTTGTCTAGTGTTCCTAAGTGCAGGAAATCTGTGAGGTACCTTACAGAGAAAATATGCATGATAGATAAGCTTTGTTCAGGCATGAGTTATAATGCTATTGATTGGGAGACCAACCTTATTGAATCAACTGTATATATTAAACAAAAACTCACATGGGACCAGGCTATGTATTGATTGTCTGGTGAAAATATTATGACCAGAAGCTTGCAAAACACTCCCTCTGTATTTACCCTGGGAGTGATGGTTCAGTATTTGTTGGATTAATTCAGTGTTTATGGTAATTTTATAAAACATAACTACCTCAAATAACAAAAACTGACTATATATACTATCAAAGTAACAATAAAAATGCTTATGCTTTAAATTTTTTTAATTAATATTGTCCATAGTTATGAATGCTTTTCCCAAGTCTTTTGTAGATTTTCCCTATTTTTATTTTTGATCTTCAATATGTTAGTGAGTGTAGAGAGAAGTGACCAACAAAATGCAAGATTAAATGCTAATAAGTTAAAATAATTTTATGTGAAGGAAATATTTCAATAGACCAAATCCTACCTAATTACTTTGAAAAAATAATAATAGAGTGATAATTTTTCCAGCTCTGTCTATATATTTCAATGGAAATTTTAAGAATTATTCTTAAAAAGAAATATGTAATGTGCACCACACTAATGTATTACCTTCATTTATGTGACTTTGGCTGTCCAAATACTGTTACAATTTAGAGAAATAAATCATTCAAAAATGCAGATTTGTGATGTCTTCACTGTTAAAAATATAGTCATGTTGCAATTGCTGAATTTCTTTAAAATTCATCTTTCTTTAGAACTTATCTTTATATGAAATATATGCATGTGTCCATATGCATATTGCTTTATGTCAAGAAAAAATATATTAATACTGATACTTCATTACTTAATAGATTCTTAATAAATTTAACTTGCTATGAAAATATTTAGTAAAATACCCAATGCCTACAGAGAGCACATTTAAAGGTTTCCTCTGACATGGTTAGTTTAATTGATTTAAACATTTTGTTAAATTTTAATTTGCATGTTTATTCCTCCTTGTTCTTGTAAGATATTGTGTAGTTTCAAAGTCACAGAATGTTCCTGCTGACCCATTTGAAAAATCATGATTTTGGTGAGATGCAGATAGAATTAGTGAATGAATGTTGAACCCAAGGATAAATTCATTACATATAGAAAATAAATTCCAAATCCATCCCCTACTGAGTGGGTAGCACAGTATACTCACACCTATGAGCATATATTAGACAAAGTAGAGAACTATGTTTATATGGCCACAGCTAACCTAATAAAACTCTAAAAATAAAAAAATCTTGAATTTCAATTAATCTATTGCTTGACAAAGTACATTTTAAAACAACTCCTTTAACACAATTTACTTTTCTAGATATTGGGAACACATCTATTCCTGTATTATCATCAACAAGAATTCTTACAACACAAAAAGCAGCAAGCATAAAGCCATCAACAGATCTTGTTACACAATCAACCCTGGGAACACCTTCTGAAGGTAGGTTTAATATTAGTCAAAGTTACTATAAGTTTAACAAATAAAATTAGTAGCATCTACATAACTGAATCACAGGAAAATGTATGAAATTTTATATTTGATTGTTATGAAGTTCCGTGGCATTTCACTATTTTGAAATTAATTCATAAATTAGTT
>PVIY010040359.1:0-22440 GCA_004026745.1 Myrmecophaga tridactyla
CCCTGCTGAGACTGGAACCCATGGCGGAGGTGGGGAGGAGCCTGGAGGAGGGTGGTGAGCCTCTGTCGGGGAGGGGGGGCAAGCAAGGGGGGCATTTCTGTCTAGGCACTGACCGGCGCCCCCACCCTCCATAGCGCCCCCAAGGCGGGCCTTGCTGGGCACCTTCCGGGGTGTGTCACCGCCCTCGGCGTCCCCGCCCCACCGCTGCCCTCCCCTCCTAGCGCGCTGGGGGGGGTGGGGGGGTCACAGCTCCGGGGGGCGCACAGCCGGGCCCGCCCTGCGCCCCGTTTTTTCTGCGCAGTAACTCCTAAGGCGCCGGCTGGGCCCGGGGGGTCGCCCGGGGCTCCGGCCTCCGCGCCTTTCTCAGGCCGGCCAGACATGAACTCATTCCCGCCTTAGGGGCGGGGCCGGGCGGGCGCGGCGGCGAGGGCCTGCGTCCCCCTGCCGCGGCTCCGGGGAGGCCCGGCGGCCCGCCCACGAGAACGCGAGGAACCGCGGCCGAGCCCCGCCCCGCCTCGCCCCGCCCCGCCTCGCCCCGCCCCGCCTCCTTCCTCTCCCGGAGCCCCGCAGACCCAGGCCCCGGAGAGGGCGCAGTTCCTCGCGGGGCCTCCTCCGGGCAGAGAGAGGGTGGCGTCCGCGGCCCGGATCTTATCGCTGGCGCCGGGGCTGGGCCGGCCGGTCCCAGAGCACCTGGGGCCCGGGCCCGGTGCGCCGTGGGCGGGGAGGCCCGCGCGCTCCCGGGACGGCCACGTCGGCCGGCGGGCCGGGTGGGGGCCGCGGCCCTCGCGGGGAGCCAGGCCCTCGCCAGAATGAGTCAGACGTCACCTTGTTTGATGACACACTGCCCAGGCCTCCGTGTGCGATAAGGCCCTTTTGAACTTGCCTATTAGAGATGAAATATCACCTTGTAATTTGAACGGGCTTCATTCCGTCACGCAGAAATAGCAGCAGCCCCGGGGCTCCTGAGATCGGATATCAGGTCTCCCTCCTGGCTTATTGGAGGTAGCCGGGCCGGTCGGCCCGGATGAAAGGCGCAGAGGCTAGGGGACCTAGAAGCAGCTGCCCCCTACCCCTGCCCTCCCGCAGGGGTCTGGGACTTGCTGGGAGAGGGGAGCTGCCGAGCCCAGTGGGGCTGGAAGAGAAGGTCTCCGGCCCTGGGTGGGGGTAGCACCCCTCCGGCAAGGAAACAGCCAAACCAGGCCCACCTGCTGTGTGACTTTAGGGCTGTAGGGGTTTAGAGAGGAGTCTGTAAGGCCTAACAGAGGGGGAAGACAATGGCTGCTGGACAGAGGGAGTAGGGGTAGTATTTGCTGGAGGGAGGCCAGGAAAGTGGGCCAGGGCCTTTTTTTCCAAGGGGCGTGAAGCTGGTTTTGCAGCCTAAGGAGGGGTTCTATCTAGGTAGAGTGTCTGAGGTTGATTTGAACTGCCTGGGTTGCACTACAATCTGGGTAGTTCAGTAGCTGGCTGATTTTGAGGCAGTCACTTAAGCTCTCTGTTCCTCAATTTCACATCTGTAAAAAGGGCTTGAAAATATCATCTGCTTTGTTGGATGACAGTTAAGTGATAACATGAAATAATGCAAGTCCTTTTACTGCCACATAAGCTGACAGTGCATGTTAGTCATAGCTCTGAGTCCGGGCTGCTTCCTCCACCAGAAATAAACTGTCTAGGAGTCACCTTAGAAAAAGTAAAAGAAGCAGATGCAAATTGACCTGGTGGGGTGATAGAAAGGAATTTCAGAGGCTCATTCTGTGCCCCAGAAACCTCATCTGTAAAAGGGAATAATGTAGGACAGAGCCAGATAATCTCTGTGTGGTGAGTACACCCCTTAGGAAGTGGCAAGAAGATTCCTTATGGCAAGGAGTTTCATCCTTGGATGCCAGCATGATTCTCAGGATGGCTTTGGGGAGGCAGGACTGTGGAGGGGCTCAGCTTTGGGGACACAGGCCTGGTCACCATCACCACTAACCCAGGAATTTCCATGTCACCCATCTCTGAAGGGCCAGTCATCCTGGGTTCTGGGAGTAGAAGGTACTGAGTTGGAGCAATGGGGAGGCATAAGGGAACCGAGTGAGAGAGAGAGACCAGAGGCTAGGACCGGGCAAGGCCCATCCTCTCCTGTGAGGTCTGCCTGCCTCAGAACACTGCAGCACAGTCCAACCTGCCCGGGCCAGCTTGGGAACCGGGAGGGAGGCTGCCCTGACATGCTTCCAGCTATGGGGGGTTAGGGGTGGGGGTGGGGGGAGGGGGCGGGATGAGACTGTTTTCCAAAGGAGCAGACTGTGAGCCAAGGTGAGGCTTCTGGAACCTCCCTCACTGGAAGAGGATGTCCTGCTTCTAGGTTGGCCAGCTGGCTGCACAATGGGAAGCCCAGAGCACTCAGAAATCTAGGGGGTTGAGGGCCCAGGCCTTGGAGGGCTTTGGGTGAGCAGCTGTAGTGATCCTTCTGTGTCATTGTCCCCCAGAAGATTTTCAGCTCTCAAGGAGCTCAGTGGGGGGGGGCATGGAAAAGTGGGGCAGCTGCATTCTCTTTCCTCCACTATAACCTCCTCTAAACCATAACTAGGTTACACTCTATGTGTCCACCAAAGTGATGCAGGGGAGCCTAGGACTCTGGGAGGCGAACTTGGGCCCAGCAAGCAGCTAGACCTGTTTTAGGACCCCCAGCGCCCCTTCCCAGGCTCTCTGAATGACTTCTTCAAGATCCCCACCCCCATCGGCCAAGATGAAATTAGCCTCCCTACAATTCAAGCCCAGCTATTTTTTCAAGAAAACAGTGTGGCTAAATCTGAACTTGCAGAGCCATCTGCATTGTCCCAAGGGCCGAATAGATCCAGGCTCGGTTGGCACATGTCATTCGAGGCTCTTCAGATGCCAGGTCCCTGGTCAGGAAGCAACTGAAGGTGTTCCAGTGACTGGAGGCAGGACTGGCCTGGGCCACCCCCATCCTCTCCCTGGCAGATGTGAGCCTTGCCCAGCTGCCCCACTCATACTCCTGGTCTCGTACAGGCCTCGGCTGCCCAGCCCTGGCCAAGCCCTGCCCTGCACAGCTGCAGGTATTTATAGTTGAATCCCTTTCCTAATCCAAGCTCCCTAGGGCTCTGCCCAGATTGTTCTTTATCTCCCTTGGCTCCCTACTGCAAATTGAAATCTGGGGCACCAAGAAGTTCAGGAATGTGTCTCCTATAAAAATTAGAACTGTACCACTCTAATGTTTACAGTTTTCTGGCTGAGGGTGGGGGAAGTTGGGAAGAATGAATCGCTGACACGTTTTTCTTTGGGTCTTTTTTGGCTTGCAGTGCCTGCATCTGCCTACAGCCCATCTCCAGGGGCCAATTACAGCCCAACTCCCTACACCCCCTCCCCTGCCCCCACTTACTCCCCCTCCCCTGCACCAGCCTATACCCCCTCACCTGCCCCAAGCTATAATCCGACCCCCTCGGCTGCCTACAGCGGGGGCCCTGCAGAGCATGCCAGCCGCCCGCCCTGGGTGACAGATGACAGCTTCTCCCAGAAGTTTGCCCCTGGAAAAAGCACCACCTCCATCAGCAAGCAGGCCCTGCCCCGGGGGGCCCCGGCCTTCTCAGGACCCCAAGTGCCACCTCTGGCCAGGGGCACCGTCCAGAGGGCTGAGCGTTTCCCAGCCAGCAGTCGGACTCCACTCTGCGGCCACTGCAACAGCATCATCCGGTAGGGTCCAGCTGTGCTCTGTGCTGCGGCGCTGGAAGGATGGGGGTGTGGGGTTAAGACCCAGGTTGAGACCTGTGAGGGGTGTCCAGAAGGGCAGGTGTGGGGAGAAGGCGCCGTGCAGGGCTGCCCCTTGTCCGTCTGGCTTGTCCTGTGGTCTGATCCTCTCTGAGCTTCGGCTTCTCCCCCTGTGTGATACCCACTTTCCCAGGGAGTTGGGAGGATTCCAGAGGCGAGTGGGTGAAGCTCCCAGCACAGTGCCTGGTGCCAGGAGCTCCCCCTTGGGCTAAGGCTGGGCTCTGGGAATCATCGGTAAGTTTATTGGGCATGTTGCAAACTGGCTGACACTGCTGGTTTTGACCCAGCTTTCCTTTAGGGTTGCTTCTGGATCTTTCCGCAGACAGGTCCGTGCTGCTTGGCGGTGAGATCTGCCACACTGAAATGGAAACAAGTCATTTCACGCTGAGAAGCCAGGGATCATGGGTGGTGGTTGTGTTGAATGCAGTGTGTGTGTGTGTGTGTGTGTGTGTGTGTGGTATCCATATGTGTATATGAATATGCATTTTATTTTAAAATAATGTATATAGATTATAGAAAATACAGAGAAGTAAAAATCAAAATACAGAATTTTTCCTCAGAGTCCCCCTGTTAGCAGCTCCTAATCTGGTTTTTGCTTTTTTTGGTTTTTTGATTTTTAACTTTTTTATTGTATAGTATAACATATATAGAAAGCAAAGAAATAAAAAAGCAATAGTTTTCAAAGCACTCTTTAACAAGTAGTTACAGGACAGAGCCCAGAGTTTCTTAAGGGCTACCATATGATCCTCTCATGTTTTTCCTTCTAGCTGCTCCAGAATATAGGAGGTTAGAGGGCTTAAATATTTTTTTCATCATCACAATAAAATTTTTTTCCTTCTTTTTTTTGTGAAAAATAACATATATACAAAAAAGCTATAAATTTCAAAGCACAGCACAACAGTTGGTTGTAGAACAGATTTCAGAGTTTGACATGGGTTACAATTTCACAATTTTAGATTTTTACTTCTAGCTGCTCTAAAATACTGGAGACTTAAAGCGATATCAATTTAATGATTCAGCATTCATATTCATTTGTTAAATCCTATCTTCTGTGTATAACTCCACCATCACCTTCTATCTTTTCATCCCTCTCTTTAGGAGTATTTGTGCTATGGCCATTCTAAATTTTTCATATTAGAAGGGTCTGTCACTAATATGGGGTAGGGAGATGGAACTATCTGATGTTCTGGAGAGGCTGGGCTAGGTTTCAGGACTTATCTGGACCAGGGACCCATCTGGAGGTTGTAGGGTTCTGGAAAGTTACTCTAGTGCATGGAACCCTTGTGGAATCTTATATATTGTCCTAGGTGTTCTTTAGGATTGGCTGGAATGGTCCTGGTTGGAGGTTGGCAGCTTATGGTAGGGAGCAAGGCCTACCTGAAGCTTGCATAAGAGCACCCTCCAGAGTAGCCTTTCGACTCTATTTGAACTCTCTCTGCCACTGACATTTTAAAATTACATTTCTTCTCCCCCTTTTGGTCAGAATGGAATTGTTGATCCCACACCACCAGGTCTGGATTCATCCCTGGGAGTCCTCTCCCATGTGGCCAGGGAGACTTTCACCCTTGAATGTCATGCCCCACATAGCGGGAAGGGCAACGATTTCAATTGCAGAGTTGGGCTTAGAGAGACAGGCCACATCTGAGCAACAGCAGAGGCCCTCCAGAAGTAACTCTTAGGCATGCCTATAGGTAGTCTAAGCTTCTCCACTACCTACAGAAGCTTCACAAGAGTAAGCCTCATGATCAAGGGCATGGCCTGTTGATTTGGGTGTCCCTAAAGTTTGACACAGTATCAGGGGATTCCCTGATGGTGAGGTTTAATAGTTCCATAGTCCTTCTCCCCTCCCTCGGGGAACTTTGCCAATACTTTTTTATTATCTGCTTAATATAGTCTAGGATGTTCCCAGGCATTAAAATAATCTATACAGGAATAAAGTTCCTCTTTCTTATTTGGTACTTCCTGTGTTTCAATTGTTCAAATGAGCTTAGACTACTGAGGTTTATATAGCAAGTTGCTTAACTTCTCTGTGCCTCAGATTCCTTATCTGAAAAATGGGTATGACAACAGTATCCATTTCAAAGTTAATAAATCGAAAGGTCTTTGAGTATGGCATGAAATAAGCACTGAGTAAATGTTAGCCTCTGCCATCATCGTCATCGTCATCGTTCTTCTTGTAATTACCAGCAGCCAACTGAGTGGATGTTCCATAATGCCTTTAACTAGTCCCTTACTGGTGGATGCTTGAGTTTCTCTTTATTGTAAATGACCCAACAATGAACATCTTTTTGCATGGAGCTCTGTCTGAATTTTGCATTATTTCATTAGAACAGTCACAAAAGTCAGAGTTATTGGGTCAAAGTCTGAACATTGTTGAGGTTCTTGAAACATCTGAGCCCAAGCATTTGGAGCTGCCTTAGTAGGTTCTGTTCTTTGCCTCCGCAGGGGTCCCTTTCTGGTAGCCATGGGCCGCTCCTGGCACCCAGAAGAGTTCAACTGTGCTTATTGCAAGACTTCCCTGGCAGACATGTGCTTCGTGGAGGAGCAGAACAATGTCTACTGTGAGCGGTGTTATGAGCAGTTCTTTGCTCCCCTCTGTGCCAAGTGCAACACCAAAATCATGGGAGTAAGTGGACAGTACCCTCTTCCTCTGACCCTTGTCTTTTCTCCCGACCCCCTGTCCTCCCGCTAAACCCCTCCCCCAAGGTGATGGGGTGTGATCAAGAAGCCAAGAACTTGCTGCTAACAAAGAGGAATCAATTCTACCTCTATCCTAGAAGAGAGTTGGCTTGTCACCAATGGATTAGGGGACAAATGAACTTGAAGCGGGAGGGGATTACATGCCTGTGGCTACAAAGCTTGAAGTGTCGTTGGAGCATCTTCAGAGCCTGCTCTTACCATTTACCTATGTGTGGTTTTGATGCTAGATGCCCCTTTGGGAAAATGCCAGCATGCAGTACCTCTGTCCCAGTTTGATCTGGAATTAAGTAGCACAGCTCATATAAGCATCACCTAAGGCCTGGCACCAGGCACACTGGATGTGTGAGAAACCCCTCCTCCTCCATCCCCAGGTCTCCCCTCGGTGCCTCTGAGGTCTGTTTCCTGTGGGCTCTCCTGCCGTGTCCCCTGATAGAATACTCTGACACTGTTACTAGGACCTGGGGCTGGGAAGGGCGGGGTGCGGAGGGTGTCAAGTCCAACTCCTTCTCTCTCCTGGACCTTTCTGTCCTGAGCTGAGGCTCTTTCCCCCCAGGAAGTGATGCATGCCCTGAGACAAACATGGCATACCACCTGCTTTGTCTGCGCAGCTTGCAAGAAGCCGTTTGGGAATAGCCTCTTCCACATGGAAGATGGGGAGCCCTACTGCGAGAAAGGTAGGCCCGTGAGATGGCAGAGGGGGCACCGCTAGGCATTGATGGTCTGTGATCTGGAAGAGTTGGGCAGGAAACTGGAAACTCGCACCCACATCCATACATCTGACCAGTAGGGGGCTCCCTTTCAGGAGAAAGGGATTTTTTTTTTTTTAAATGACAGAATGATACTTTGATAATATTATACAAAGGAAGTTAACTGAACTATTCCCCTGCTCACTTGGTTACAGCTTTCCAAGGGGACAGAGTTCATAGCTTATTTTTACACACTGAGTCTTTGCTGCTTTCCCCACACCAAATATTATGTGGGTCAGAAGTTGATGTCTTAGAACTATTCGGGAAACCTTTCATATTATGATTTGGAGAACACAAGGGCTAGCCTGGAAAAGCCTCGGCTCTGGGCTTCGTGCTAAGTTCTCTGGCCGGCTCCAGTTGGGGCTGCCTTTGTAGCATTGAGTGAGTTACTCCACCTGTATGGGCCTCACTTTCCTCACCTGTACAAAGGGGATAATAACACCTCCCTTAAGAGCTGTGCTGAGGAATAGACCAGAGAGGGTGTGTAATGCAGCCCAGAATAAGGGAGGCTCCCTTCCCTTCTCCTATGGTAAAATCTCCCTGTCTGAATTCAGAATTTCTCTGTACCCCAAAATGCTATATGCATTACCTTAAAATGTGGCATAAATTATCCTGAATTCAGGAGACAAAGCAGACTATTCGGGAGTTGGGAGTCCTGGCAGACTGGCCACTCATTCACCCACTTACTCGTGCACTCATCTGTCCATGCACTCATCTGCACAGACTTAGTTCAACAGCAATTACATCCTCCTTTTTGTAGAATAAATGAAGAATATCAACTTGCTTTTCTTTCAGTGTATTAGGATGAGACCTGGACTGCCAAACTTTAAAGCAAAGTGGCAATTCTCCAGATCATTTAGAATTAGTTTAAAGTAGAAGAATCAATCAGTGGACAAGACTAGACATTCCAGAAATAGATTCAAGCTATTATAAGAGCTTGATCTGAAAAATTAGAGGATAAACAACAGGAGAAGGCATTACTACTTAAAGGAATCATTTGAACAATTTCTTTGTCTGTTTATCATTCATTTACCAAGTGTGTTTTGAGCACATATTCTCTGTCGGTTCCCATGGATGGAATTAAGGATGGAGGTGAGCATCTTAGAGAAGGCCACCAAAACCTCAGGCTAATCCGTCATCGTGTAACATGCCGGCTCATAAATGGACAGCCAAGAGATGTTGAATGAATGAATGGGAATGGCGAGAAGCCCAGGGTAAGCCCTCAGGAAGGCGAGCTCGTCTCTCTTGGTAAAGGATGAGAAAGTGGACTTCCCAGAAGAAAGGCCTGGCCAAAAGAGTTGCTGGGGTTCAAGTAGTGAAAGTAGGGAGGGTTTTCCAGGTCTAGAACCCGAATTAGAAAAAGGCATGGAGATGTGAGAGAGAGCCCAGGTCACCTGCCGAACGATTGAGAATGATGAAAGTTAAGTGGGGTGTAGGGCTGGTCCTCACATGGAGAAGGGTTAACCTGTAGTCTTGCTCCTCACCACACACATTTGCAGCTTCCTGCAGAGCTTAGACTGAATGGTGAATCTGCAGTAACTTTCTGAAGGAAACAGAATAATATATTCTTAACTCTGCTGAGGCAGTGAATTCTGCCTAATAAAGAACTTAACTATGCTGTCAAGACAAGATTGATGGACTGGGAAACACAAGAGCATTTGCATGACAATCTATAATTAAACACAAAACCGGAAGCCATATATTGGAAAATATGTGCCTGAGATAGGGAGAACTTATCAAAGCTCAATGGCAAATAGATAAGGAACTGGAGGCAACATAAGGTCATGGAAGTAGGATGAACTTTGGAATCCATAATGTCTGGCTCTGCCCCTTACCACCAACATGACAGACCCTCGCCAGCCATAGTTCCCTTGCCTTAAAAATGAGAATGACATGTGTTTGCAGAGGTGCTGTGAGGATTAGGCAAGATAAAATGGAAAAGCACTGATACCAGCTTGGTACACAGGAGGCACTCAAATCAGAGTTCCCTTCCCTTTTTTCATAGATTATACAAAATAAAGAACAACATTTTTGAGTGTTTGTGCCAAGTTGTTCTCTTCCTTTATCTTATTTAATCCTTACATCAACCCCCAGAGTCAGGTACTATAATTATTTCTAATAAACAAATGAGGAAATGGAGGCACTGAGAAGTTAGGCAACTTGCCCAGAGTTTGAAGAATTCCTTCACAGAGCTGGGATTGAGCCTAGCTCATTCTTTCATCAGAGCCCCAGTTCATAACCTCCATGGCACGCTGCCTCTCCCACGGTGGTCTGAGACCATGACCAGACATGCCTATCTGCAAAGAGATCTGGACATAAATCACCCTAAAAAAAAGCCAGCTATAGCAGGGTTGTCCAGAGATAGAGACATGTCTGGAGGAATGAAGGCCTCGTAAAGGGAATTGAGCTTTTCTAGAGGAATATGGAAAAGTTCTACCAGGAATAGAATCCCTGCTCCATGACCCAGAAACTACAGCTTATGTGGGGGAGCAGCACGGAACCAGGTTCTCTCTGTCTCCATGTTGTACTCTGGTCAGGCCCTGTGCTATTGGAGCTTCAGTTTTCTCATCCATTAAAGGAAGGTAGAGACAGAGGGAACGAGAGAGAGAGAGAGAAAGAAAAAAGATAGTAGTTGCTATCTCCAAGGGATTTTGTGAAGATTAAGTTCATTTGTTGATGTCCTGAGGGACTGATTGATCCTTCACTCATTCATTTCCCAGGCTGATTGTGCCAGGAGTACAAAGAAAACTGAGGCATGGGCCTCGGCTCTGAGGTCCTTATAACTAATGCCATGTTTGGGGAAATGCTTGGCAAACTGTAAAGCATTATACAAATAATTATACAAATATTTAGTGTTATAGCCTCTTTTATTTATACAAATATTTAGTGTTACAACCTCCTTTACAGTGGTGGGGAGTGGGAAGATAGCCCAATAAAGTAGCTCAGATACTGTTTATAGTAGTAAAAATTTGGTATCAGTACAAATGCCCAATGACAGAAGAATGGCCAAGCAGGAAACATTCCATAACTTTTTAAATGTTGGAGCCCTCATTCTTCCAAAATAGCACAGCTGTTGGGAAATGTGTGTGTGTGTGTGTGTGTCTCTTTCTCTGTCTTTTTTTTTTTTTTACTTTGGATTGGACTCTTTGGGCTCTAAGAGGTGACAGAGGCAATGGAGAAAACCACTCTGCAGAGAGCTAAAGTTAATGACAATTCCAGAAAGCGTTTGCAAATCAAACCAACACAAGGCGACGACTAAGCCTGTGTCTGTACAGTGTCCACGCAAATTGCTGGAAAAGGAAGAAATCAGTCATTGAACTGAGCACTTCGTCTGCAAGATGACAACCAAATAGATTCCCCCACCCCAGCCCCCACTCCCCGATTTTCGATGTCGTCCTGGCCTTGGGTAGATATGAAGGGACGCTCCCTGCTGCTTGCCGGGATGGCTGGTCCTTACTCTCACCTTCTGTTTCAGACTACATCAACCTGTTCAGTACCAAGTGCCACGGCTGCGACTTCCCCGTGGAGGCCGGTGACAAGTTCATCGAAGCGCTGGGGCACACCTGGCATGATACCTGCTTCGTTTGCGCAGTATGTGTCTGAGCCTGGGATTCTGGTTTCCCTGAGAAGGGGGACGGAGGGGCCAGGTGGGGCCAGGTGACCAGCCCTTCCATCCCTTTTAAAGCTGGCAAAGAACATGAGGCTTTGATGTGACACAGTAGAACACAGTTTTATTGTTGGTGATTACTCATAAACCAATGAGGCTTAGTTACTCTCGGTTTCATTAACGACGATCGAGGGTCCACTGATCTGGCAAACCAGCGGTTATACCTCCGGCACTGATCTCGGTGAATTATATTTGGATTTAAAAGAGGGGTGGCCAAGCTTTATATATAATGAGGTGATTTGAGGATTTTTCTCCCAATTTTTCACCGTGAAACCTAGATTGGAGGTGATTGACTAAATCCTATGAAAAGCTAAGTTAGGGCTTCTCTTGAAAGAAACTTTAGAAAGTAGGACCGAGCATCATTTCATTCCCCTAAATGGTCCTGTTCTTGATACACAGCTATCAGGAGATGAGCC
Source organism: Myrmecophaga tridactyla (assembly GCA_004026745.1). Lineage (NCBI taxonomy): Eukaryota > Metazoa > Chordata > Mammalia > Pilosa > Myrmecophagidae > Myrmecophaga > Myrmecophaga tridactyla. Next base: position 11,295 of record PVIY010040359.1, read on the forward strand.
CTAGATGAACTGTTAGCCTTGTGTAGTTTATTTCTGCTGAACTCCCATGCCATTTTTTCCATGAGATAAGCATTTTCCTTCCAAGGACTTTGGGTTGGAGAGGGGACCTGACCGTGGGCTTACCAACATTTAGACACCACATTAGAAGTAAGAAGCAATCATCCCTAATAAAAAGGCCTGTAACAGGAATCTTCAATTAATTAAACTTTATTTGGAAAAATTATTGTGCTCCCACTATTATTATTATTATTTTAGGACATTCACTCAGCATAAAATCCTGGGAATGTGATAAATGCTCATGCAATTTAAGCCTGAATAATTTTCTATCGACTTACACCATTGGACAACCCTAGTCCTACAGTTTACTGGAATATACTTTAGATCGTAGCTTTCATGTAAGGATGACCTTGTGGGGTACATCATGTTCTCTCTGATTTTCCAACTCTTTGAACTTTCTCTAGTTGCCTTTAAGGGTCCTTTAAATACATTGGGGTTTCTCCCTCTAAAAAGGTGCAAATGCACTGGCTTTGGGGTTGTCCCCTGCAGAGCCATGGCTCAGGGAGGTCCAGCATAGGGCACTGACCCTTACATTCAAGCCTCAGCTTGTCTGACCCCAAGATGCTACCTGCAAGTCTGGTATCCTGCCTTCCAAAAGGATCCAAGAGCCTCGGAGGCCCTGGAAAGAAAGAGGCAGAAGGCCTGATCCTCTGAGGGTATGCTAATAGGAGTTTTGTAGGACATGAAGAAGGGACCATGCTCCACTGAGAGTCCCTCTAGCACAAGTCCTAGAAAAGACCAGAAGTGACAGTACACGTTGGAATGGTTCAGGCTGATGTTACTGATCAGTTACAGAGAATTAAGTCCAGTCATAAGACTGCCCCAAGGATCTGCCCAAAGAAACTGGGCACATCTGTCCTTTGGAGAAGCAGCATGGTGCATTATCAGGTCTTGTCCCAAACTAGCCCCGGGGGGTACTCACTGTCCCATGCAGATGTCATAAAATGTAGTGTCATTTTACCATTTGGAAGACTTGGAGGAATTTTCTGTCTTCTTTGTATTTCCAAATCACTTTTAATAGGCCTGTATTATTCTATAATAAACATAAAAGCTGCAAAGAAAGGAAGACCAGACTAGCTCTCCTAGTTAATGTGCTGTTTGCCCTTCAGTTAGTTCTCTGGATAGCACATACTTTAGACTAATTCAATTGACCAAATATTCTTTGAGTGTGGGAGTGCAAGAGTATCTCAGAGCAATTCTTCACCTTCAAGGAATTTAGAGTCTTAATAGGAAAACAAAGCTAAAATGTGCAAGCAATTAAAGACCAGAACAAGATGGTATCCTAAAGTCCGAAGCACAAAAATTGAAGCCTGGAAGCCTGAGCAGGGCAGCATGGGTCAGGGTGAGAGTGGCACTCCTGTCTGGCTTTGCCACTTGAATTCCATGGGAAAGAATTTGAGTCCTACCTCAATGGGAAAAAGTTGTCTTCCTGGTCCCTCTGTTCCTCTAACTCCACTTGGTTTCTAGCCCTTCCCCATAGGTGTGGGTATCAGGAGAGATGGACAGTCATATAACTTTTGCAGGCAGTCCTAGGGGCTTCTCATTGCCTTCCACTCTGCTGATCCTGGTCATCATTGCCCAGGGCCACCACTCATCCACAGCCAGGCCCTGTGACACTGGGACCACCAGGCTGAGGGGTCAGGCCATCCTTGCTATGCCCCTGCCACGAAGCCTCTACCATGAAGCCACCTTATGTCCCAACTGTAGTCTCCTGGTCCAAGACGCTGAACACCACTTCTCTTTGAGGGTTCCTGCTCTCAGCCCCATCTTACCAATGAGCCATTTCCAAGGGTTGGTGCCTTCCTCTCTCTATTCACCATCTCAGCCTGCCTTATTCCAAAGTTCTTGCAGGCAGCCAGCACTGTCCTTGCCTAGGCGCTATCTCAAGTGTTGACAGGCAGCTCCTTGCCAACTCACTCCAGAGTTGCTTATCTGTTTCCTCCAAAACCCATTATTACCTGTTATACTTTGGGTGCCATATTGAACTTGTCTGCAGAAATTCAGTGCCAACACCAGGCAGGGAGGCCACTACAAGCCCTGCATATGGGATGTTTTCAGGGACTCTTGTCAGGTTATTGGCTTGTCAGGTTTATTGTCGGGTTATGGGGCCCTTTGATAGCCCCATGCAATTCCAAGTATAACCTTTCCAACTGTGGGCCGTCAGGGCCTTGTACACAGTGCCACCATAATGACACTTTCCTTCTCAGCCCTCTTGAAATGAACACATGCTCCCGGACCCAAACATAGCTCAAATGGGTGGTTTCTCCATTCCCATGGGAACTCCCTGTACTTCTTCTGTAGGCATTGTCCTGGGTGTGACCCCCCAATTCTGTCTCCCTCGTAGGGCTCTTCAGTGTCCTTGTGGAGGCTGGGCCCATCCAAGCCAATCTGACTTCCCAGCTGACCCAGACATATTGTCAGATTACCTCCACCTTAACCCTAACTCTAACTCTCCCAGGGCCCAGCCTACATGTTTCTAGTCCAAGGAACTCACGGGGCTATCTCTGACCAAATCCTTAAGGCTGGAAAAATTTCAACTAGACACGTTCCCTTTGCTGTAGGTTGTGGGAAAATTAGCATGGAATTGGAATCTTACAGATCTGGCATGGATTTCATCTCCAAAGCTTACTGGATCTGTGAATTAAGCCAAGACCCTAGGGCTCTCTGAGCCTCCAACCATCATTTGTGAAATGAGGAAAAATCATACCTATTCCACAAGGTTTTATAAGAATTAAATAATATTGTCTGACCCATGGTCGCCTCAAAAAATAGCAATTAGTTCCCTTTTTTTCTGTGATCTGTCTCCATCCTCAAACAGAACTCCTAACTTATCATCAAAAGAGTGTGTAATTTTGTCTCCTTTTTTACTTTTAATTTTTTAAATCAAATACTTTATTTCCATATAGCAAGCACAAAAAACTCTCCAACACTTTAGGTCTCCTTTTTTTTTCTCATATATTTCCCTGCATATTCTTTTCTATATCCCTTTTTTTCATGGTGGCATTGTATTACATTGGAAAAAATGCAGCATAAAATTTATTTCATCACTCCCCTATAGAGAGAAATTTCCGTTTTCAATTTTTAATTGTTAGATGTACTTCTACTTATCATCCTCCTAACATCCATTGCTTTTGTGTTCTGTTGAATTATTTCTCTAGATAAAATTGTCCAGGTTGACATTACTGGGCTACATCTTTATGTCCCTGTTAAGTCTTGCCACACTCCCCTGTGAAAGGCGGGACCTGTCACCAGTGTCCCCAGCGGTGCATAGAAAGGCCCAAAATGATTCCTCGTGGCCGTCCTGACTTTTGGTTGATTACTATCCACCCCCTCCCCGTCCCCCCCCCACACTTTTAGCTAGAGGCATGTCCGGTTAAAGGTGACAAGCCATTGCATTTTTTGGCTTTATTTATTTTCCCAGATTGATAGGTGTCTAGTGGTATCTCACAGAGTTTAAATGTCTTTTTCTTCAGTTATTAGTAAGAACAACCCTGTCTGTTGTGTTTGTTGGTTTTCTAGTGCTGTTTCTTCAGGTGTTGCTCTTGGTTGAAGAGAACCAATGGCTCATCTTCATTGTGTTTATTTTCTCCATTCAGTTAAATTTAATTCATTGGATTTAATTTAAAATTAATTTTTGTTTTATTCTGTGTTCCTCTGCGGAAGGCTTTATGTTTTCATCGTCCAGTCTATCTCCTCTGCTCCAGGCTGTAGGGACTTGTAGTGGGGAGAATGGGCTGCGGCGGCACGTGGCCGTGTTTTTGCTTCCTGGGTGACAACACCCCCGCCTTCCCTGGCCGCAGTCCCTTTTGCACATGTTCCCCCCTACTGCCGAGGCCTGCAAGGCCCTGTCTCACATCCGTGTGTTCTCTACCCCAGGTCTGCCACGTGAATCTGGAGGGGCAGCCGTTCTACTCAAAGAAGGACAAGCCCCTGTGCAAGAAGCACGCGCATGCTGTCAACGTGTAGGGGCCCAGGGCCTCGGTGCAGACAAGGTCTGGTCGCTGCTCCTGCTGCTGGCAATGAAGGATTCGTGGAGGCTGATGTTTCTTTCTGAGGGAAAGGGGGAAGGCAGGAAGCGCTTGAGTCCTTTTGAAGTATAATTTTAGTCCTTTCTTCTGTACACATATCATGTCTTTGCATAGTTCAGACTAGAAGCCAAATGAAGAGTCTAAACCAAGCTAGTAATTAATCCAAGACTGGAATTGTACTTCAAACGTTTAGGACAGAATTCCAAGAACTCAAAAAGTAAAAACCAAAAAGTAACTTTCCCAAAGCGATACACTTCCCTGAGGTCACCAGTGTCGTGGCCGAGGTTATGGAGTATCTGGAACGTTCTGTGGAGCCTTTTAGACCTTTCCTCTGGCAAACAACGTGAGGTGCCAGACAGTTCTCGCTGCGGGGTATTTTTAGAGCCGTAGCTGAGAGCTTGTTAGCTAAGACCGATCGGGCCTCCTCGCCAAAAAAGGAAGTGTTATTCCATTACCAGTGTGATGGGGCTACCTCTGCACATCAGGCTTTAGACCTTCAATTGAACAGACTTGGAACATTCTATAGGGAGCCTAGACATGGGAAAAGAATTTAGGGCTGAAGACAGCGAGCCACTTGTCTTCTGAGGCCACTGGGCGATGGAGGAAGGAGCTCCAAGAAGGGCTCCGGTGACAAAGCAGACAACTGAGAAAAGGTGGGCCCTTCAGCTGCCCTCTTTCAGTTCCAAACATCCAGTCTTCCCAGAGGCTTAGCTCCTTTTTGAATTGTGCTGGGAAAGTGGAATTGGGTTTTTCCAGTTTTGCTTTGCAGTGTGTGAAAGGAGATTTTTAAAAAGACTCTGGGTTGTGTTTGGCTTTTGTTTTGTTTTTGTTTTTTTTAGCTTTAAGAGATTCATCAGCATAAATGTCCAGTCTTGTGCATGTATTCCACCCCTCCCCCATCCTGAGACTGCTCACTTGGGAAGTCTTCCTCAGCACCCCTGCCCCAACCCCTAGGGCCCCAACAGGCTTGGTGACTTTTGGAAAAGAACAGAGAAGGTGTCTGAAAGAGGAGGGCAGAACGGACTAAGAGTGTGCCCAAATTCTGCTTAGGGAAGAGGAGAGTGACTTCCTGCCAACCTCAGTGAAGACAGCTGGGTTGGCAGAGCCTCTGCTCACAGACCTGCCTCCTTCTCCTATGTTCCTTTACAGGCAGCACGCCTGTTGTGTACATTTGTGTTGACTGCTGGAAGGAAAAGATGGCCTGATGGGTTCTCAGTAGCCATTTCGGCCAATATTTTGAAAACGTATGAGCTGAGTTGGTCTAGCAAGTATTTAAGTATTTATTGAAATAGACTTGGAATTTTAAACTTCTTTATAATGTTAGTGATAGTTTCTAAGTAAGGCAAGCATTTTAGAGCTGTTTGGTGATAAAGAGAGAAGCTTACCTTCTGAGACTAGAAATAGTATGTATGGTCTCTTTCCTTTTTAAGAGGCCCTATTATTCCGCTTACTGGAAATGACATTGAAGTAGGCAGTTTGAGAAGATATTTCTCATTCAAGCACAAAATTTTGGCACTCTTCATCTCGCTGCTGCTCTCACCTCACTCTCATTTTGGAGTTTCTCTTTGTATGTTTGATATGTTTTATGGGAATGCACGAGGACTCTCTTTCTTCTGAGAACTGAGGCATCAGGGAGGGGGCTGCTATCTTACCTGTATCTACTTCTTCCTGAGGGAAAATGAAGCAGTCCACAGTGTCCCTAGCAGGAGGTCTGTGTTTGTGTCCAAGGTGAAATCACCATCCTCCCTCAGAGAGCACCAGGAAGGGCCATCAACCTTTTGATCACAGGTTGCTATTTTTTTTTTTACCTTTGGTGCAGTGAGAAAGTGAATGTCAAGGGCCAAGCAGAGTGAAATTGATTTGCTGGGAGTGCCTGGAGAGTTTTTGGGAGTTACAAACAAGTACCTTAGAGCATTGTGTTATTTTTGGAAAATTCAAATATGCAGGGACAGGATGTTGCTGACTGTACAGAAAAGCTGTAAACAGGTTTTCTCCAAAAAAGAACATCTATTAATTTATCAGGACTGGTCTCAGGGAAAGGAAAACAAACAAACAAAAAACAACCAGTTCCTGAGAGTTAAGTTCCCTAAATCTCTTTTTAAAAGGTTTTATACACATGCGCGCGCGCACACAGACACACACACACACACACACACACACACGCTCGTGCACGCATGTGCACACCTGTGTGTATTGTGTCTCAGAGGTGAATGTCATTAAAACACTTACCAAAATCAAGTTTTCTCCATCTCAGATATAGTATAAGTTCTGGGGACTCTCTTATTTACAAAAAAGAAAATAGACAAAAAACCACTTTAAAGGTAGTCAGAAAAGGAAGTAGTTTTGAGTGTGGTTCCTTCGGTGTGGAAAGCCTGGCGTTGTGTCAAGAGTAAGGTTGTATTTGTTCCCAGTTAATTCCATGAATGTCCCACAGCACCAACACATTTTTTGGTAGTTTATGGTGAGGAATATACTTTGGATCTACAGTTTTGTCTCCTCATTGTAGAGCTTTAATTTAGCATTTATAAACATTAACTTTTTGCAACTGAGTGGCTTACGTGTGCAGTGTTTGGGTCAGGAATCTAGCTTTTATAATGTTAACTTTTCAGCCCAGGTACTTTTGATTTGGGATTTTTTTTTTTTTAAATGAAGATTTCAGAAGTGCAATGTAGTGTATTAATGGTGTGCACAGAATACTTTGCATGCTTTATTTTATTTTATTTTTTTGGCCCGTGTGAATTCTGCTTTTTAGCAAAATAAAACCCCAAAGAGGATGTGCAAATACAGATTTTTTGTGTAAAGTTTTTTCACGTGACACCACAAGTAGATTATTTCTGTAGGACTGTAAATAAAAGTTTAAGACAAAGCAAAATGCACTTTAGAGAAGGAACACATAGACTCACTTGCTCTGATAGGTGTTTGTGGCTCAGCAGTGGCTTAGTTACCTTGTTTAAACAGATGAGAGCATGTGGGTAATCCCAATGATTTTCATAAAAGGTGAATTTCATACCAGATGAATAATAAACTGAAGACCAGGCCTTGCCTTGTATTGTTTGAAAGTTTATTTATTTAGTATTTGTTGATCAAATATTTCAGATTTACTTATTTTGCTCTAAATGTCTTCATTGTTATAAAAAAATTGTTATACTTCCTTCTATAAAAAAATTGTTATACTTCCTGCCAACCTCAGTGAAGACAGCTGGGTTGGCAGAGCCTCTGCTCACAGACCTGACTCCTTCTCCTATGTTCCTTTTCAGGCAGCACGCCTGTTGTGTACATGTGTGTTGACTGCTGGAAGGAAAAGATGGCCTGATGGGTTATAAATTGTTATACTTCCTTCTATGTCTTTCATTTTGAAATAAGCTTAGAGAAAAATCCTCTCAAAGTGTTTAAAAAAAATAGTGAGGACTCTTCTGAGGGTACTTTTAAGAAACAATACATTCTTTTTTCAAGGCATTAACTTAAAAAGGAAGGGCAAACTTTCATGATATATTTGATTTTTAAGCACTCGAATCAGATTTTAGAAAAGCTGCATAATCATTAATAATAAGAGCTCATTATTTAGTAGTTGCTATTGCAATTTTTAAATAGATGATGGAGGAAAAAAGGCTCATAGAGTTAGCACATTTAGAGTTGAAAGGAATCTATGCAGTAATCTGGGCATTTTCCGAGGAGAAAACTGATGCCCAGAAAGGGAAAGTAGCTTCCCCAACACATACATAGCCAGCCTGGGAGGCAGCTGGGTGCTACGGAGTAAACATGGACTTTGACATGATAAGACCAGGTTTAAATAGAGGCTCTGCCACCTGAGTTATCGCGAGAGGGTCTCTCTAAGCCTGCCCATCTACCTGAAAATGAAGGTAATCTGCCTCAATGGGATATTTTGAGAACCAAATGTATTAACTTGGGCAGGCAACGGTGGCTCAGTGGCAGAGTTCTTGGCTGCCATGCAGGAGACCCGGGTTCGATTCCCCAGTGCCTGCCCATGTTAAAAAAAAAAAAAAAGTGTACTAACTCACTAACTTTTGGAAGAAAATTGCAATACAAGTTGGTCATTTTTATGACAGTAGAGTGGGATCAGAACCCAAGACTTTCAACTCTCATTTCATATTCTTAACTCTTCCAATCTTCCAACTTGCTCATGCATAAGAAATACTTAGGCAAATTATCAGTGAAGCTGTTACATAAATAGACCAGAAATATGGCCCCATGAATCGGAATGTGATGCAATTAACTCGTCCCCAAATTTGTACCACCCTCTCACTAAGATTTAATGGACGGAATAAAAAAAAAAAATGTTCATTTTCTCATTCATTCATCCTTTCAGCAAATACTGATTGAGCATTTGCCATGTGCTGGGCTCTGCCATGGGCACTGGGAACACGACAGTAAATATTTATTTTATTATTGATTAAATAATAAATTTATTTTAATTATTTAATTATTAAATGATTTAATTAATTGAATGTTTAATTATTAATAAAAATTAATGATTAAATATTAATTTATTATTGTGAATACATTTGGTTCTCAAAATATCCCATTGAGGCAAAAAAAATTTATTTGTAAATAAAACAGACAAAACCTCTGTTCTCACGGCACTTATATTCTAGTGGGTGGGATCAGCCAAACAAGGTAACTAAAATATGTCACAGTGGTGAGTACTACTAATGAGAAATATTTTGAGTATTTAAAGCTGCTTTACAAAGTAACGTTAGTATTAAGCTGGACTTGGAATCCTTAATGATAAAGGCGTGGTGTGAAGAATGGTTTCCGGATCAGTGACGTTTGGGAAACTAGAGATTCACAATATGCCTGAGTGAACCACATGAGTAGTCAGTCCCTCAATACCAAAACGTGTTTAAATTAGTGGAGTACACAATATGGCACTTCAATATGGAGAACACTGCCTGGAGCATCAGTTTAGGTTCTCCTGAGCTCTGGTTTTCCTAGGACAATCTTAACGTCAAATCACCTTTCTCAATGTGTCCCACTCGCAAATGTTAAACCATTTTGAGCCATTTGGACAACTTGGACAGTCTATTCATTCTATGGACACTGAATGGCAACACAGGCTTCCATGAAACTTCCTCTTTAAAGGGAAGAAATAGGCAATAAAGAGCTAATACATAATATAGTTTGAAATAGTGGTGAGTGATAAAACAGGATTATGGGCAGGAAAAGGCTGGTTTTGATTGGATGGTCAGGGAAGACCATTCCGAGGAGATCATGTTTGATCAATCAGGGAAAAACCAGCTGTATCAAATTCTGAGGTAGAGTGTCTCAGACAAAGGGGAAATATTATGTGAAGGTTCTGGGGGAGCAGGTTTAGCATGGTGAGGGCATGGAGAGAAGATCATTCCAAGGGCAAGTCTGCAGCACACCTTAATGCAGCTAACTGCAAAGAGATAAATAGTTGGCTCTATGTAAAGAACCTGACTTTTGATAGAAGAATGACTTTTATTTTCCCTATAAGTTTATTCACTTTAATGATGTTCAGAGCAGTTCATCAAGCAGTTCTGTATGAATTTAAAAAATAACAAAACTATCTAAGTTATATGTAGTTGAACAATGTCTGGGAAACCCAGAACTATGCTTGTGGGGTCACCCACATAAACTGCACACACACACACACATACATATAAATAAATATATAATATATATATATATTTAACCTCATTGGAATCAGACTATACATACTGTTCTGAGATTTGCTTTTTAAAAAATTTATTTTTAATTGAGAACTTCACTGACTGGTCCTAGTTAAACCTCTATAAAACACATTTTAAGGGTTATCTGGCTAATAACGATCATGAGTTAATCTACTGAGCTTGTGGAATAAATCCTGCCACAAATTTTATCAAGGCAACCAGCTTCTTTTCTGAACCATTAGACGTCTCCATCTTGCATTTTACTGTCATCTGAGCCTCCTGGATCCCGATTTTGCCCTCCTGCCTCAGCTGGATGTCGCAGCCAGCTCCCAGTTGCCTGGCTTTACAGGTTGGGGGGCGGCCGCCCCTGTGCTCCTGCTAGCCCTTTCTTCTGGTACAGAACCTGCCCCATCAGGCCCAGTGGTAAGTTGTGAACCAAGCCAGACCCATCAAAATCCTTCCCTAATAGACTAACAATGTTAAAACTGGAGCTTGGAGAGAGAGAGATTCTCTTCCCACTGGTGGCTGGGCTGTAGGAACGTGAGACCAGCAGCCCCTTCTGTTCCCCCCCTTGCACAGAAGAAAGTCTGTTTGTGATAGGAGAGAGCAAGGCCAACCGGCCCTGAGAAGCAGAGGTTAGAGATGAGGGGGAAGGGTATTCTTTCGACATGAGGGTGACTGTATCCAGTGATTCCCGATTCTCCATGTCAATCCTTTCCTTGGTAGATTTCCTCTTTATCCTTGAGCTTCTTTAAATTAGGTTTTGTCACTTGCAACCCAAAGCAACTCAACTAATACAATATCCAGTGCTGAATTTGGGATGCCTGGCAGGGGAACTGTAAGCTCCCATAATCTGCCACCCATTGTACCCATGCCATCCCATCTAAACATATACTCTCTTTTTTTTTTTAAACTTTTTTTATTAATTAAAAAAAAATTAACAAAAAAACATTAAGATATTCCATTCTACATATACAATCAGTTATTCTTAATATTATCACATAGTTGCATATTCATCATTTCTTAGAACATTTGCATCGATTTAGGAAAAGAAATAAAAAGACAACAGAAAAAGAAATAAAACGATAATAGAGAAAAAAAAAGATTATACATACCCATACCCTTTACCCCTCGCTTTCATTTACCACTAGTATTTCAAACTGAATTTATTTTAACATTTGTTCCCCCTATTATTTATTTTTATTCCATAAGTTCTACTCTTCTGTTGATATAGTAGCTAAAAGGAGCATCAGACACAAGGTTTTCACATTCACAGAGTCTCATTGTGAAAGCTATATCATTGTTCAATCATCATCAAGAAACATGGCTACTGGAACACAGCTCTACATTTTCAGGCAGTTCCCTCCAGCCTCTCCGCTACATCTTGAACAACAAGGTGATATCTACTTA
>PVIY010040360.1:0-22430 GCA_004026745.1 Myrmecophaga tridactyla
TATAGAAGAATATAAAGTAAAAATTCAAAGATTTCCGTTTTCATTTCACAATGCTGCTTTCCCATTCTGCCTTCCTTATAGTTACCATGATTGCCAATTTCTTAAGTTTCCTTAAATTTTCTATATATCTACAAAAGATGCATGGTTATTGAAACATGTACACAAAAATATAAATATCATATTGGCAATCATGATTCTATTGCAGTTACTCTTCAAGGGCTTCTCTTTTATGGTTGATAAGAAAGTGACCACAACTGCTGACCAGACTGGCTTGTCACCTTTAGGACTGACGTCTTATAATAAGACTTCCTTGCCCCAGAATGCCACCCACATACTTCTCCCCAATGGTGAGAGTCACTCTAAATAAGACACCTTCCTTCTTCAGCCACAAAAGTAAATCACGATCAGAACTTCCAAAGAATATCAGTTTATATTCTTAACATCTGAAGTAAGAAAAGGATGCTTTTTACAAATATGCATGGTGGAACCTCAGAAGAAATCGCAACTTCTGTAGAATTTATCTATGACACTTCATACTCCTCAGCTTTGGGTTCCTTCATGCTTTCCCTCACCTTTTCCCTGTTACCTATTTTTCAAGATAGGCCACATATTTGAAATTTGTACCACAGAACATACTGTTCCCACAGTTGTCATCTGCCATAATTAATCATTATCTTTAAATTTTAGAGTAAAATAAGGTGAGCCTTTTTTAAGACTTCTATGGCTAAAGGAAGCATAACATGTTTTAGATGTAACATTTCTGGTGAACTTGAATTTGCATAGCATTAGCAAAGTTGAGGAATTGTTCAACCACAATAAGCCAAGCATTATTTCTAGAACCAAGAAATCTTCAAGAAGTGCTATGATTGTACAGTTTTGTAAGGAAGTGAAAACATAAGGAGGAAATTCAATGCAATGTGTTTAGTGCTATACCATAAGAATATGAAAGTGCTAGTGTAACTTAGGAAAGAGGCAATGGATTGTGGCTATCCCTAGACAAGAACTTCATTCTTTGTACACCATCCACTCCCATTCCACCTATAGCTCCTAGATCAATGTTTTATCAGACCATCAGGGTCTGAACAAACTAAGTGTTAAAACTGATTTGTTGCCCCATAGTAGATATTACTTTCATTTAAAAGGAAAAGCTGCAGTAATTTGTCACTTCCCCTCTTCAAAATATTTTCTTTGGTTTACTTCAAAGCAGGTTTCTTAGAGCTGATTTCTGCTCCATATCTCTCACAGGGTAATATTTCAATTGTTCATTCTGTATTATTCCATTGAATTATTCTATATTATTAGACTTTGTTATTCAAATATTTTTCATTTAAAAGTCAGATTTTCTACAAATTCTGTCAAAACACACATATCAATAACTACTTGTGTAAGATTTTACATTCAATTAATAGTTTGTTTGATGTCTGTGTATACCCACACTTAATTATGCAAACCTAGTCCTTGTATTAACCCAAATTTTCTGAGCTCAGGGTGCATGCTTCTATCTTTAAAGCTAAGCACAGTACTTGGCACCAAGTAAAGGTTCAGGATGCATGAAACATGAAATAAGAAATGAATCGCATTTTGAAAGTCAACGCAATAGCACAATTTTTAACTATTTTAGAAAAATGTATTCAAATGGACAAAGAAATGCCCTTGAGGAAATACATTAGTTATAAGCTGAGGCATTTTTCAGAAATATGTGACCCATCTTGATATTGATACATTTGACTGACCATTGCAATATGCAATCAATTATGATACCTTCATACATGCAATTTCAAGACAAAAGAGGAGTTAAAACAAGTGATTTCATTAATTGACTCATTTGTTGGAATTTTACTATCAGCCTTAAACTTTTTTTTTTTTTGGCATGGGCAGGCCCTGGGAATCAAACCCGGGTCTCCAGCATGACAGGCAAGAATTCTTCCTGCTGAGCCACTGTTGCACCACCCCAGCCTACACTTTGAAGTTGATTTTGCTGGATTTTATGTAAATTGAGTAAAGGGAGTAATGTGATCATGGAAGAACCTAGGAGAAATAGGAAAAAAACTGGTTTATATTTCCCTAGGGCACAATAATTATGATAGGATATTTTGTAATATTTTCCCCTACCTATGTGAAAGATCAGCACTTACTGGTTATTTCTGTGAGGGAAATTTATAACCAAATTATAAAGGCAATTGTATGAGCCTAATACCATTGTTCATAAATCAGATACTTTGTTGCACTGGATGTCTGAAGAAGGTTTAGATGTGCACATATATGAAAAGACAAAGGGGTGAGAGAAAAATAATAATGCCTGCCAAAGTTCAAGAACTTTTAAATAAATGTTTGGTTTAATTTTCCCAATGCCACTATGCACTCTATTTTATAATACAAACTTAAAGATAAAGAAATGGAGTCTCCCAATTTAATCATTCATTTAAAATCATGTAGCCAAAAAGGCATTCATATTTATCCTCCTACAAAATTCATTTATATCTTAAGATAGGATATGCATTCCATCAGATTGGACTCATGAGAAAAGTCATGTAATAAATACAATCATTTTCTGTTTTCCTAAAATGTTGACAAGGTATTTACAGCTGCATGCACATTGACTAATATAATTCAGTATGAGAAAACATCCTATTTTATAATGTATAGACAAATCCAATTTATTGGATTAAGTGAGCTCTGAAGTCAGAGCCTGACTCTCTCATTTATCTGCTGAAGTAATAGTAAAAGGCATGAGCTATGGAATCAAAGTTACTGAGCAACTTAGTCAACCTCTTTCTACCTCAGATTCTTTCTCTGTAAAATGAATATATAATACTTTCTCATAGAGTTGTCATGTATCAGAAATGGTTTAAAATTTATAAAGCACTTAGAATCATAGCATTTGTTCAATAAATATTAAGTCATGTTTATCATTAGCTAGACAGTTACTTCACGTATCTAACACAAAATTTCCTGTCTTAACTTCTTGCATTTTTTTTCTTTGATATACTGTTCACTCTTTGGAGAATATGCATTTATATGCTTTGTTATTTTATTAATGCCTGTGTTTCCATGATATTGTAAATGTCACAAGGTCAGAAACATTCTTTTGAAAGAAATTGTTTCTCTGTCACTTAGCATGGTACATAGTAAGCACTTTTTGAAAAAAATAGATTTAAAAAATTAGATACTATCAGGAATGTGCAGGTAGTTCAGTGGTAGAATTCTCACCTGCCATGTGGGAGACCTGGGTTCAATTCCTGGCCCATGCACTTCCCCAAAACAAGCAAACAAACAAACAAAAAAAAACAAGTAAGGCAAAAATTCAGCAAATTCTGCAATACTCACATGGAAAAAGAATGAAATGTGACCCCACCATAAAGTATGCAAAAAAAATTAGATATTATAATACTCTTCTTATAAAGTGATGGAAAAGAAGACATATATATATATAATTTACAAATGGAATTTTAAATGTGTATAATTTCTTCATGTATAATCAGTCCATTTTTATTTATTTAAAAAGAAGAATTTATCTGGAAATGTTCAGAATAAATCAGATCAGAGAGAAGGAATTTAGCTGCCTGAGGTTGACCAGTATTCCAGATTTGCAGCTTGCTTTCTTTGTCTTCTTTCTAATAATTTGTATTTTCTGTTTTGTAGAAATCTTGGATTTAATCATCTGGATCACACCTTCATATTGACTTGTCACTAATCTGCTAATCACACAAATTCTGGTGAATTTTTTATTTGAGAAGGCTATTAGCTCATCTGTTGGAACAGTATGACATAATCATTTTCCTGTTTAATCAATATTTTGTCCCTGGTGCAGTCTATGACAATCATGTCCACAGGTTCATCTGCTTTCCATTTAGTTACAAAATTGGGTCCAAATGGTTCCACATTTATATGGTCATTGTTATTGTCATGGTCAGGTTCATGTGTCAACTTGGCCAAGTGGTGGTACCTGTTTGTCTGGTTGGGCAAGTGCTGGTCTGTCTGCTGCAATGAGGACATTTCATAGAATTAAATCATGATCATGTCAGCTGTATCCACAGCTGACTCCATTTGTAATCAGCCAAAGGGGAGTGTCTTCTACAATGAGTGATGCTTAATCTAATCATGGGAAGCCTTTTAAGGAGAATTCAGAAGACATGGGCTCTCTTCCTGCTCTGGCCAGTGAGCCTCTCCTGTGGAGTTCGTCCAGACCATCCATCGGAATCATTGGCTTCACAGCCTGCCCTGCGGATTTTGGACTTTGTGTTCCCCTGGTCACATGATACACTTTTATAAATATTAAAGATATGTTTCTGAAAGAGCATGTCACAGAGGACAGAAGGAACAGGTTATCACCTACAAGACTGGCAGAGGACAGTCACCTTCCTGTGAACTTTTTTCCATCCATTTAAAATTGCCTTGAACCGCCTTCCCATCTATTCTGTGCCATTTAGAAATCTCAAATTTTCACAAATAGGCCAACATTCACATACACACATATCGCATCACAACTCTATTGGAGGTAGGTGAAATTAAATATTCACTGTAAAAAGTAAAAATCACAATTTAAGAATTGATCATATTTATTCTTTAAATTTTCTTCCTGCATTCCAGCAACAGAGGATTTTTTCACTGGCTCTTTGCTTAGTTATTATGAAGCTGGGGATTATGCACTCAAAATCCAGAAATAATAATCACCACTCCAGACTTAATGGATCTGCTCTAAAATCTTACAATTTAGGCCCTTTTTCCTATAAGCATTTTCTAAAAGTGACCATGACATTGTTATTCTTTTGGTTCTGGCTTATTGTGTCTCACCAAGTGTCTCACATGTTCATTCACATCATTGCATGCCTCACGACTTTGTTCCTTTTTGTAGAAACACAGCCTTCATCATAAGTATACAACAACATTCACCAATCTACTTTTCCATTAGTGCATCCTTCAGCCACCTACATTCTTCAGGCATGATGTAGAGGGCCTGAAGTTCACGGTCCAACAACATTCTCAATTTTAAATAATTTCATTGTTCCCAAGAGAAAGAAAACCAATAAGCACACCCTCACCTAATAGAAAATCTAGACTTCTTCTTAACTCCTGTCCCTTCCCCCATTATTTCCCTCTGCTGTTGCTGTGGTAGTGCTGATGGTTTCCTTTTGAACATAGCTCATAGCATGCAACAGCCGTTTTCCCCTAAAGCTTTAAGTTTTGCATAAGATTAAAACATTTTTATATTACTGATCTGATTAAATCAAAGTAAATCAATATATAAGGTAAAAATAACTTTGTCTACGTTTTAAAGCTTTAACTTTTGTATAAAATAAAAGAAAATGTTTATTTTGTCCAAAATTTGTACTGTCTAATTTAATCTGTCTAATAAATGAAGCTGGATTAGATCATGAATTAAATACTTTATTTATAAACTTTATTTAATATAAAACCTGGAATAAAGAATGAAATCTTAATGTTTTATACAAGTTAATGTTTTATACTCTGCATTTCAGAATATTTGGGGCAAAAATAAAAAAGTGTCTGCAAAGTCCCTTGAGAAACTAGAAAAAATAAAACTATTAAGAATTCCCCAGGTGGGAAAGCTTAACATTTTCTTAAGCAAGAAAAACTCTCAATTTAATAGGCTGAGGTCTCAGTTTTAAGGCTTGCCCTTATGAAATTATTTCTATAATAGTAAATGAAACCCACTTAAATTTAGTGCCTATAAACCATCTCCAGAAAATCTCTGCTGTTGCTCAACTGTGGTGTCTCTCTAAGCCAAACTCTGAACTTCCCCCCAACATGGGACATAGTTTCCAGGAGTACAAACATGGCACTGGCAGTGTGAAACATAATAGGCCCTGAAATTGCAGGACGTAACTGGCCCTAGCACCATGAGACATAAGCTCCAAGGATGAAGCTGGCCCTAACATGGATAAACTTGCCAAAATGGGGAAAAGAAATAAAGTTTCAATGGCTAAGAGATTTCAAATTGAGTTGAGAGATTATTCTGGAAGTTACTCTTATGCAAGATTCAGCCAAATATTGTAAACTGCCACAATGCAGCAAACCCCAACAGTGTTCCTAGAAACACTAAAAATATCTGGTGCTGTATGTAATTTTATTTATTAAGTTTGTTTTTCAGAAATTTGAAACTCCAAGTAATTGCAATGCCAGAGAAGCTTTGAAACCTGAAGATTCTAAATTCTCCAAAAATAACAACCAGTTTCATCATTCATCCCTTTGCCTTTCTCTCAAATCTTCTTTTACTCTTCTCCACCACTTTACATGCTATACTGCTCCCCATAATTGAACCCTTATTATCCTCCTGTTAATTTTTCCTCTTAGCCCCCTGCCTCTTACAATGTCTGTCTAGATTTGTTCACAGGTCAATAACATCCATAACCAACCAGCAGAATTCTGAAAACATACTTCTACTACAGCTCCTGTTGTACAAAAGCACTGCTACCTGTTCCAACCGAAAATGCCCAAAAAACAAATTAAAAATGACCCCAGTCAGCTTGGAGCAATTTTTTCCCCCTTAAATTCACCTGCACTCTGCAGGAAGTAGCCAGCAAAAGAATATGATGCCCCTACTCTTTCAAAGTTACTTCAAGTTAAGCTAAGGCACTCGCCAAAACCCAACACCAGCTTCATTCAATTTTGTTAAAAAGAAAAGGCAGAAATGTTAGGTCTTAGAACAATAATTCTAAGAGCAAAAGGAACTCTTGATGCAGAACTCCTTTCAGCCCCCCTATTCAGCATCCTTGGCAGGTCCAAGGATCCAGATATAAACCAGTTGCCATATTGGCTGGTGCTATATCCTTCAGATGGTGAATGAAAACACTCCAGATAACCGGAAATAGGTCATAATCTGTCTCTGCCCTTAACACCCTCCCATACCAGTGTCTCACCCTGCCCAATACATAGAGTTGCACATCAAAGGAGAATACCTCAGCAATCTATCATACCCTAAGTCAGCAAGCCCCCATCCAATCAAAGGACAACACACCACCTAGTGGAAGCCCTCCCTTCCTGGCACCACTTTCCCTTCAAGACACAACTCCCAGAATGAAAAACGAGAGCCATTTTTCTTTCCTTTCACTGACTCCCACCTGTCTGCTTTCTCACTGCGTTTTATCTCTTCAATAAATCTGTTATGCTTTGACTCACTTTCTCATGTGGATTCCTTAAGGACTCTGTGCCTAACAAGAACTATTCAAAAACGTGCCCCCAATCACTCAAATTGGAAGTACTAAAGCCAGAATGTGAACTGAACAGGTTGACTCCAAAGCTTTTGTTTCTAACAGTGCCCTCTAATGTTCATAGTAGTATATGCTCTGTACAAAACCTGAAAAATATGCTATTTTTAATATCTGTGAGGCACAAGAATACTGTAGCATTGGTTTGAAGGTGATATGAGTTATATTTTTTTTCATTGAAACAAAGGTATTTATAAAATATACAAATCTTCCAACAAATCAGTTCCCACAGGTACTTAAAGCAATTTTTAAAAAGTCACACAAACTTTTAAGATTACAGTGTTTAATGTTTATCAAGCTAAATTTCTACAACTAGTAAGATAACAGATGAGTTAGGCCTCAGACTGCATCCTAGGAAATCTTTATTGGGCAATCCCAATTACACCACAAGCCGGATGACTTTATACATATATATATATGTATAAAACTTTAATCACAGCTTGCCATTTAACATATACTATATAAATGCTACTCTTTTGTAATTTTAAGTAAGCTAATATGTGAGTTTTTCCAATGAGGAGAGCAACATCTCAAATTTCTAACTATTCATGAGTCAATTTTATGTTAAGGCTATTGGAGTTTTATTGAAACTTGTTTCAGAATGCTCCCCACTCTAGGTTACATAGTTTTTGCATTTGCCAAAGCACAGGCTCCTGCACTTAAGAAATGTGCACTTCACTGTATACATTTTATCTCAAAAACAAACAAATGAAGCTACAAAGTGAAGGGAGACTGACAGAAGAATAAAGATGGCAGCATCACTACTATTATTAGAATTAGACCCTGCTTTAGCCTGACATTGTATAAATCACAAACTCAAACTTTGTTGCAGACATTCAGATTCAAAGAGTAGTTTTCCATAGGATGCCCTTAATGAAGACAGGTGAGCTACAGATGGAAAAATATACCTACACATTTTAGTTAATATCAGTTTTACCAATTTTTCTTTGCTGCAGCCACAGAAGTCAGCTTTGACTGTACTAAGTAAAAAAGCAGTGTTTTTGGCTGAAGACTTGGTTCTCCCAAATCAACGTGCAGCCAGAAGATAAGGCAGAAAAAATAGAAAACAACCCAGAATGATTGAAGGGTGAATAGTTCAAACCACAGGATTGCTGTTCATTTGTAGAATCAGTTCAGGTTTTAAGCCACCACTGCATTCAGTTTGACATGTAAATATTGTAATTACTCACTTAAGCTGACCCAAGGCAAGCATCCCTGCCTCCTCCTTTATGAACCAAGGAATCCCTTTCCTCTACTGTCAAAGTAGAAACAAGAACTGGGTGACCCATAAGAGGATATTTCCTTCATTTCTAAACTCCAGAGGGACTTTCCCTCCAAAAGAATGCAATCAGGGTGTTAAAAGCTGGGCAGTTTTTAAATTCTGGGTGACCACCAAAGGCAAAGTTTTATACATTTTACAAACCAATATTCAAAAACTTAAAGAGTCACCCATACCCCCCATGTGGAAATTTCTAATCCAGTGGGTCTGGAGGAGTATGAAAACATCAAAGTAGCCCAGCCTTATTTCTCATGATGCTCTAGTTGGAAATGAGTTTTGTCAACCCTATTTAAACTGAACAAACACACTTGGGAAAACATTTAATATACTTTTCTTTTGCTCACTTCATATCCTACTCTCATTATAATTAGAGAAAAAGAAGTTTTTTATCTTGTATATTATCTCTTGTGTCAGTTATGCCCATACAGTACATTTTCAAGTAAATTCAGAAGGAGGAGAAGAGAAGAAGGGGGAATAAATTAGAAGGAATGAGGGAAGGAAAACCAAAAAAAGTGGAGAGGTGGAATGTCAAAATAAAACAAGAAAAAATAGATTGAAATATATGACAAATGTCAGAGAACTGCTTTGGATGCTGTTGGTTTCCAATGTCTATTTGAGATCCAACTTACTAAGAATGAAGTTTACTATACAAAGAATGAGCAAAAATGCTGGGAACAGGGAAAAGGAATTTGAGAAGAAGATCAATGCACCAAAAGTAGTATCTAAAAAATTTTTTTAACATTATGCCAAAATCCAAAATAAATAAATAAATAAATAAATAAAGTTCTCCTCACCCATCTCAGGAACCTCTATTTCATGCTGTTGCTGCCTGTTTACTTGGTCACAGTGTCAGGGAAACTTGCTATGATTGTATTAGTACAAGTCAGTGCCCAGCTCCACACCCCATGTTCTTTTTCCTGAGTCATTTATCCTTTGTGGGTCTGTGCTTCTCTTCCAATGTGACTTCAAAGATGCTAGAGATTTTCTTATCAGAGAAGAAATCCATTTCCTGTCCTGCTTGTCTGGTGTAGTGCTAATTTTTTATTGCCTTGGTCCATGATGAGTTCTATATCTTGGCTGTGATAGCATGATGATTAAATGAGAAATATGATACAGCAAGGAGAACTCAAAGCTATGTCTTTATTTTTAACTTTAATTCTTTTAAAAATTCTAAACATGTAAATCAAAATTTTTATTACAATAGTTGATGTGTAGGAGTAGTCATTTGGGTTGTTCACCAGGTACTTTTTATTTCCCTGCCTTGTAGGCCCATGATAGAATTAAATTTCTGGCTCCCTTGGTGTTATGTGGGACATGTGGTGATTTCTGGACAATGAGTTGGAATAGAATACACCTGTGTTCTTTGCAGTTGAGCATTTAATTGTTATGAGAGATCCCTCAAGTGGTCTTTAAAAAATGCATCATAATTTATTCTTATGCATTATATAGATATCCCTTTTCAGTTTATGGTGTATTAGAGTGGCTAAAAGGAAGTACCTGAAACTGTAGAGCTGTATTTCAATAGCCTTGTTTCTTGAAGATATAATGTTTACAATATGACTGTGTTATTGTGAGAACCTTGTGTCTGATGCTCCTTTTTTCTAGAGTATAGATATGTGAGTAAAAGAAATATGTAAAAAATAAATAATAAGGGGAACAAAGGTTAAAATAAATTGAGTAGATTGACATATCAGTGGTCAATGATAGGGAGGGGTAAGGGGCATGCTATGCATGAGATTTTTCTTTTTCCTTCTTATTTCTTTTGCTGGAGTGATTCAAATGTGCAGAAAATGACCATGGTGATGAATACACAGCTATGTGATGTTATTGTGAGTCATTGATTGCACACCATGTATGGAATGTTTGTATGTTAAGTTTTCACAATAAAATTATTTTTAAATGTGTCATGGTGACCAGCAAGATTTAAGATGGTGCTTGCTAAGTCATTATGGAGTCTTGATAAGGAGATATAGAACATAACCTTAAGCCAACTCACATTGGACAGGTAGAGTGGATTAGAAATAAATCTTTGTTTTTATAAACTACTACAATATATTTAGTTTGCTGTTTTCACATAATGAGTTAACCTCTTCTGCCTGACACTATATCAATTTATACACAATTCAAACATGCAGAAATATGTATCACAAAATAAAAACCCCAACCCTTAAAAAAATCAAATTTGAGATTTTATTTTGTGTTTAGTGTTTTTCTACATTTTTGCCTACATTGTGTAAAACTACTTTTATAATTATTATTTGTCTAAAATACTATGAATTCAATTCTCAGCTTTTACAATAATTTTATTTTCATAGGGTTAACAACTACCTATAGTTTTCCTTTTACTTCCTTTTTTGATGGCAAAAAAGATCTTGTTGAAGAGCTGGTGTTTAAATACAATGATTGCTATCATCTATTTAAAACTTTTTATTTATTTAGCATGTTTTGATTACCAGTCAATGTGTTTTAAACCAGAGATTCAGTAGAAAACAAAACAGAAAGCATTCTATATTACCATGAAGAGTTGGTGATCAAATAGTGGGACATCAAAACAAAGCCATGATAAAATAATTTCAGGTATGGTGAGTGTTATGGAGAAGGTGTAGTGGGACAACAATGGAAGAAAGTGACCCAGCAGGATCAGAAGTGAGTGGTGTGATAGTATTTCAGTTTCAGTGGATGGGAAAGAATTGATGCCATTAAAGTCGAAGCCTAAATGAGAAGGCAAACATAAGCAGGTCTTGGAGAATTTTAGCCAACAAAACAGTACCAAACATAAAGCATCAGGAATGAAATCTGGTGTATTGGAATAGTAGAAAGAAAGGCAATATGTCTGAGCCTAACAAATGGGAGGGAAAAAAATAGCGGTTGTGGCCAGAATGGTGCTCCCTTTGTTTATTAGATGATGTTGCAGGTTGAAAAATTGAAGAAGCAAACAGATTGTAACACTTTTCCTTTCATATCCATATTTTAATTGCTGTTACCTGATATGTGGTCAATGTTCCTTCAGGTTACACAGAATGAGACCATCAGTAATTTGCTTGTCAAGTTTTCTATGTTATTATTATTTAGCCAAGAGAAAATTATGCAACAATTAGTAGACATTCTATTGTCCAATTCTTGGTTCCTTCTATGCTTCCCTCTACATAAGATATACCTGAGGCATCATCCCCTCCAGCCAGTCTCCCCTATGACATTCAGGCACTTTTCATGGTTGCCCTATCATGGTCCACCCACAGATTTATAAATCTAACATTGCATGCATAAGCATGGTACTGTCATTATTTGTACATGCATCTGTTTCTTCCACTATTAAGGAATTTCTTGAAGAAAAAGGCTATACCCTTATGTTTTTTTAATCTTTATCAACATAGCATAAAGAGATGATGCTACACTCACATTAGTTGATGAAGAATTTGTCAATCTGTTTATTTTTCTGTTTCTTCCATTTGCTATGGCCAATTGCAGAGTTGTCTCTAATACTCCCTTCTTCCATCCTAACATGTAATGGACAGAAAAATAGATGATCATTTTACCTTAACAAAATCATGTTCAAACTCTTTATTATATTCTATAGGTCAGATAAATAGTCTGTTGCAAAACCCATTGAGGGAAGCCCTTTCTCATCAGAAATCTGACAAAAAAATTTTATTGATGTCAGACATGAAAGATCCCAAACTGCATGTCCTTTTTGAACAGGTAAGAGAGTATGTTGAACTATATTAAAATAATTTCTAGAAACTCACCCTTAGCAATAAACATTTGTAGCAATTCATCTTCCTGGAGA
Source organism: Myrmecophaga tridactyla (assembly GCA_004026745.1). Classification (NCBI taxonomy): domain Eukaryota; kingdom Metazoa; phylum Chordata; class Mammalia; order Pilosa; family Myrmecophagidae; genus Myrmecophaga; species Myrmecophaga tridactyla. The sequence continues at coordinate 12,296 of PVIY010040360.1, forward strand.
TCCATTTATAATCATAATTTATATTTGGAAAAATAACTGGAAAATTGTATCACTCTCATAAATATCATTTCATTTTCATTTTCATATCAAATGTTATATTTGAAGATGACCAAATGCTGTGAAATTAGGAAATTTGCCAGAAACAAGTAGGGAGCCTGGTAGAGTGGAAAAGAAAGGGCTGTGATGGGGAAGTTCTTACAGCCTCAATGGACATCTCCAGCCCTGACCTACCCTCCGCCTTTTCTATTGTACACAAATATTTCAATATGTTTCCATTCCACAACCTAGGGGAGACCTTTGGTCTAAAGGAAAGTCCTGACCATACCCTGAACCTCAAAGTAGGAACAAACAGTCCCAGCTACTTGTCAAAAGGTTGCTTGATAGATGCTTTTTGTTTAGTCTTGGGATCTCCTCCACCACCACATGCTGCACAAACTTGTCCTTTTCCTATAAGGGAAAGGTGGGGGGTGTTAGGTTCGTATCTTAAGGTTCGATAGCTCTGGTCCCATAGGGAATTGAAAAAAAGCACAAGGAACCTCAGGTAGAGTGGTCTTTTTTAATTAGTCCCTTCACTGTACTCTGCTCTCTTTCTTTCTCCCATGAGGCTTGCAGAGCCATAGTTTTTTATATACTAAATTACACAAAAGGGCATTTTTTTAAACAGATGACTTTACTTATGGGATACATGATTACATAAATGCATATTACATTAAGTGACATCATTTGTGGGATACATGATTATATAAATGCATATTACATCATTGGTTACACAAGCTATGTTGTTTCGTGCTCCCCTGGAAAATATGAAGTTTACCTTAGCAGGCTGTTTACAGTGAGTAATGTTTCTGGCTCCCCCACTCTACCTCTTAAATGGCCTGCATTCTAGGGGATGCCTTACCTCACAGGGCTGCTTCTTGGGTCCATAGACCACAGCAATAATAAAATGAACAACAAAATATTAAAATCCTAAGGTTATATTACCCAATGCCAAGTCTCTGTCATGGAGTTTTACTAAGAATATAAAGGATCCAGTGAGAAGGAGTGAATGGCTTGTATTTTCTTGTTTATATTATGCAAGGTACCTGTAACAGAATCCTGCTTTTATACGTGATGCTGCACAAGTTTCCTTTCATGCAGTTATTAAGAGATTTAAAGCCATTTTGTTTTGCAAATTAATCCTTTTTATCTGAGTCATTTTATTCATTTTTACATATAGGCAGCCATACCACCATGTTTTAGGGACTGCAGATACCATAGTCTTATCATAAAAAGACTAGGCGTCCACGTTGCCACCTGCCAAGGAACTCCTTATATTGCTAATGCACCACAGTGCTTTTTTAAAAAACCTATATGTTTAGACATAAGCCTCCCCAACCATTTTGGATGGCATACCCATAAAAGTGTGTGTGTGTGTGGGGGGGTTGTCCATGTCCTAGATGGGCAAAGCATAAACTGCCCACCATACTTTTTTCCAAGCTAGAGAATTGCAATGATTTTATTCTAACCATGTCCAGTTCTATACAGTGGCTAGTGCTTTCTGCCAAGGGAGCCCTTTAGCTGCTTTTGCTCAGGCCATATTAGCATAATTAGGATGCAAGACATAATCTTCTTGAAGCAAAGAACTTTCCCCAGTATAAGGAAGGGACACATTGTACAGGAGTTAGCCACTTTTTAACCCAAGTTTGCACCTGCAAACCTCGGGTTATCCCATCACCCAGAAAGGGGCTTCAGTTAATATTTCCCATGGTCATGTTCATTTATCCATTGTCTTTGGCTGCAAAACACAGGGGCTGATAATAGTAACCCTTTTCCCCACACATTGTTTTTTATTCTTTAACACATTACTTCTTTTCACTTACATGTGCAAAGACAAGGCTCATTTCCTTACTATTAAGCCTAAAGGGGAGTAGTCTGTGAATCCCACCCCCCGACTTTTACTGGGACCAGGCCAGCTCCAATTCCAGAAGATAAGGCACTCCCTTTCTGCCCCTGACACTTTGGGGTCAATAGAAAAGCCCTGAATATGGGCTGTAGCAGAAGTTCATATATTCCTTTAGGAAGTATGAATAACAATTTAGGGGGGTTGTTCTATCCTCACCAACTGTACAAAGATTCATGACACCTGTTAAGACATTCCCAGTGAATTGTCTGTTGTCAAATCATCCTCTTATCATTGAGGTAGTGATAGCTGCATAGTTGAAAAGATGCTCAATATAATCTTTCAGCTGGAAAATGATTAGTATAGCCTTTGGTAGCTAAAAAATGGTCATTATAATCTCTCCGCTCAAGCAGCTTTCACTCTTCAAAAGTCTAAAGCCTCCGCTGGAAAAGCTTGCTGTTGATCTAATCCCAAAAGTTTACACTCTTTTCCTAGTTATATTAACCAGACCTCAGCTTTATTTGCAGGACAAGGGTTTGAGATGCCTGCACGGTCAGCAGATAAATGAGGACCAGGTCCCTACATGAAGGAGCTTTACATCAATGTCAGAACCTGCACTGTGGTTAAGGACACAGCTGATAGATCCCCAGAGCTGAGAAAACAGGGAGTTTAACCTACAGGGTAACATGATATACTCACCAAGCAGGAAGGAAGCAGGCAAGCATTACTCATTTTTAATACATCCTGCAACAAATACTCAGTTTTTTTTCTTTCTTATTTTCTGCTGTTCTCTTGCCCTTTGTCCTTTCTTTGTCTCCCTGGCTATAAAAGCCAAAATCCTTTTTCTCTTTCAGAACCAGTCTTGGAATAATGTCCTCCAGTTTCCTGTATGTGCATCTACAATAAAAGCAAGCTTCTCACCAAAGACCCTCATGTCTCTGTTCAGGGCCTGATAGGGTGGCTCCAACTGCTGAGACCTCCAATTGGTGTGGTAGGAAAAGGAATAGTTTTGAAGTTGTTGAGACCTGGGTTTGAATCTGTTTTATTATTTTATTCTTTGGCTGAATGGTCTTAGAGAAGTCTCAGCATCTAGTCATTAGGCTGAAAATTGTGGGCAATGATACTCATCTAGTGTTGGTGTGTGTATACGTGTAGATCAAATACTATTTGTAAAGTACCTTTCTGTCAATTACATTTTGAAGACTTTTCTAGGGTCAATTTTGGACACAATTTTAAGAAATAATTTCAAACATAGGAGGCATGTTTAAAAATAAGTTATATATTGAGTCATTTATTTATTTAACGTATACTTACTGATTATCTGTTCTGTTGTCACTGGTATGCTATCATTCTCTTCTTCTTATGACCTATCATAGCTCTGTGTGTTTTACATCTGGACATTAATTATTTATACCTAGAATTATTTATTACCTTTTTAGGTATCCCATCAGTGCTCAATCTCCTTTAGATGAAAGATATCTTTTTTATATATACTTATAATGCAGATTAAACAGCATTGAGCTTTGGCCTTTGCATATATTGTGTGAATTGTTAAATGACAAACAATGTAGGAAATTTGTTAGAGATAACAAAGTGATGAGAACAACTAAGTGAATTCAGTTTTGTGAGAAGTTAAGAGTGTTCCCAGAATACTTAGTTTTGGTCCTCAGTATTGTCTAAAAGTACAACTTTAGCCTCCCCAGCAGACACTTGGTTTGAACTCCAGTGAACTATAAAATGTAGTTATTTTCCCTAATATCCTGATTCAAGGAAATATAGTCCTACCAATTACTGTCTCCACCTCTCAGGGCATTCTGCACTGGGATTCCATTTCTAATTGCTTCTTCTTGACACCTTTGGGAAATCTCTTGATATAACTTCTGAGATTAAAAAAATATATGGGTATAAATCCTCCAGCAGTAGCTAGAATTTGACCTTTCTGGTCATGAAGAAAGGACTCTTCTTTTTACAGGTAGGAGGGGAAATGGGTATGTATTTTCACTTTCAATACCCGGTAATTTATTTATGCTCTTCATTAAACCTTGTACCTATGAGGTAGGTATTTGTATAGCACCTTTTTGGAATAGGTAGTTTTGGGGGAAATTTGGTCAGACAGTTCATTATTCATGAAACAAAATCCATAGGGACTTACTCAGTTCTGGCTTTTATTTTTATGATATAATCATAAAGCCCCCATGCCATGGATCCCAAGCAGATTTTTTTTCATTGTATCAGTTTCCATTATTCTTTTTGTGTTTTCAGGTTTCCTTAATCTCTTGGTGACTAATGTCACCATGCCCCATTAGAAAGGGACAAATTAATATATGGCCATATAGTGTCACTAATGCTTTCAAAATTTTCTGGCCACTAAGAAGTAAATAAGTGCTCAAACAGGCATTTCCTGGTAGATCATTAATCTTAAGGGAAAGTAGTCTCTTAGCTTGAGTATGTGAAAGTAAAGAGTTTAGAAGAAGAATTTCTGAGGCCCTTTTGGTTCTCTTATTTTATGCAGTTGTGGTTTGCTTTCCAATGCTTGGTATCTTTCTCAATACCCTATTACTGCCTAGTATTGGGGTTTTAACAGGTGATTCATGTGCTCCTGGGGATTCTTTTTTTATCTTCGTGATATTTTTATTTTGTTTTGTTTTTGCTTTTTCAACCATGGCCCTTGAAATGTAAGTCAATCCAGATCATACTTAAAGAACTAAATTATGCCAAGGATCTTATAACAATCCATCAAGGAAGGAGTTTTGCCCTGTCTTCTCAAACTACACATCTTCTGGCAGAATCATTCACAATTATTAAAGTTGCTGACTGTGTGTGATTTTATCTGGGGCCATTTCTTTTTCTTTTCTTTTTCTTTTTTAAATGGAAGAAGGAAGAAATTTATTTGGAACACAGTCAGGCATCTGTATACTTTATACCCAGAACACACAAATGATTACTTTATAATATGCCTAAAAATCTCTCATTGCAATTCAGCACTACTTCAAAGGTCAGAAAAGCCCCAAGTTTGAAATAAAATCAGCTTTGATATTTAAAACTCAAATTTTCTGCAATATTATTTCCAAATGCTAAATAATACCAGAAATATGTTAGTTTAGAAAATTAAGTTATGGCTTCAGAAAAGCTACTTCAGAGCTCTCTTTATTTAAATGATACTTTCTTATTTAAAGTTCTCACAAGTATCATCTCTTTCATGAGGTCTTTTTAGGTTATTCTTTATCTGCTTTTTAAATTCTTCCAGCATTTTTATTCCTTTATTACTACTGTCTTATATTATACCCTAGTACATGTTATTCTAACTGAAGTATAAACTTTTGGATGCTAAGGATTAGATTTTCCCTATTTATGATAGCATTTACTAACAGTATATACAAATTCAAATACTTTGCAGACATTTCTTAACTCCCAGGAGCAGTTTGTCATGTTGGTTTTATTTGTATATTAGCACTCTCTGTTTTACATAGTTCTGCAATTCTAGAATTAAAATATGATTAGTGATCATGATTTCCATGAAAAACTGCATGGACCAATGAGACATCATTTTATAGTGAGGACTTGTGGCCTAAGCAAGGCTGAAAGTTCCTTCAAAACTAAGTTAGCATCAAAATCCAAGTTTTGTTCTAGAGAAATTTTTCATGGACTGAGGGTTACAAGAAAAGCTTCTCAGCTTCCTTCTTGCCAACTGGGACACGATTCCTATGTATTATTCTACATTCTTGGCCTGAATTTCTTCCTACACTTAATAGTTAGACTGCTGATACTATGGTATTTCCTCTCATTCCTCCACCTTTTAACTTTGATAGGAGCTGAGTCTCTACCACCTGTATATCTCAAAAAGAACTCTATTTCTGGCTAGGGGTTTTATTCATGTTTTTCTTACACTTGTCCATAGTGCCAGTCACTTGTGTAGAAAAGGGAGGCCATAATAATAGGTAAATTTAATTTTTAAAATATTTGTCAACAGTTACTTTTCCACAAGCAATCACTCAACTGAAAAGAAGCAATGAACTTTCCTAGGAAAGTAGCACATTACAGAGGAAGAGTGCTGGACAGGAAACTAGAATGTCTGATTCCTTTCCTGATTCTTGCAATTTGAGCTGAGATCAGACCATAATGTTAAACTTTCTGAACCTGTTACCCACCTAACTGAACCTATTTACTCTATCCTGTGTACCTTCTTAATTCTAGCACTCAGTGCCATGTCTGGGGCATGAAAGGGGCCCAATAATTACTTGCTATAAGCATACATGCATAAATAAATGAATTCCTACAATATTTTTCAGAGTTAAATTGTTGTCAGAACTATACAATTTCATGGTAATAATAGTTGTACAACTGTTGAAATACTCTGTAAAACTTAATATCTAAAAAAAGAAATGGGATTCAAACTCAGAAATTCCTTAACTATGAAATGAGTAATGCAGTACCTGTTTCATAGCATGGTTGTTGGAATTAAATGAGATAATACACGTGAAACATTTTAGTGTGGTGCCTGCAAGATAAGAACTCATTAAATGTTAATATTATTTCTATTATAACTGAAGAGCAAATTAGCCAGGCCTACTAGTTAAACTGATATTCATAAAGAATGAAGTGATACATTGGTTTTCTGAGTCTGGTTAGATGGTGTGGAAATTTTTATAAAGCCTTCTGACAAGTTCTGTGATATTATCATTTGCTGATGTCAAAAACATCCTGTGGAAAAAAAAGATATTTAGTTGTAAATTTTTTTCTGTGCAGTTAAACTACTGAAATTTGTTTGTAAATTAAAATTTGGAAATGCAAGTGCATATATAATATTCAACTTTTTAATATATTATGTGGTTAATGCAATTTGTGATAAGTTCAGTAAAATACATGTACCATCTATACAAATGATAAGCTACAAATACGTAAGAAATGCACCTGAAATCACTACCCAGAATTTAAAAATATGATTTCTGTGATTGGTGTGAAGTAAAGATGAAATTTAACTTTTATCTCATTGAAATAATCAATTAAGCCAACAGACAATAGTGAAGTCATTTGAACCTTGATCTGGGGTAAAGAGAAGGAGTTGAAGATATAGCAAATGATAGTGGACTTTGAATTCTAACTGTCAAAGAAAGGTCTCAAGAGTTGGGGAGTGATGAAAGAAGGAGAGAAACCACAGGATGAGAGCTTGAAGGAGATCAGTGAAGGGGACATAGTGGATGGGCTGGGTTGCTGGACATTCTGGCATGCAGGTCATAAATAAAGATGCAACATATAATGAGAGAAATCTTTGAGAATTCCAGGCAGATGATGGTAGTGAGGCTCTGATCATTGGGGGGTAAGAAAGTTCAGGATATGTATTATGGATACATCTAATCATCCCAGAAGATCATGTTGGAAGGCAAGAGAAGATATGGTTTTAATTCCAGTGTATAGGTTCTTGCTGTTCCCTACTGGGGGAAGAGATTTTTCTTGAAATGTGTGTCTAGAATTCTGTTGAAAGATTTGGGAACATCTGGAGAAGATGGCGTAAGACTATGCCTCCTTTGTTCACCTTTCTTTACCAGGCTTTTTTTCTTTTTTAAACATAAATATTTAAGTCTAAAAATTTCTCCATTTGTACTTCTTTTCATGTAGTTCAGTGACAGAATGCTCACCTTCCATGTGGTAGACCTGGGTTCAATTCCCAACCAATGAACCAAAGAAACAAAACAAACAAAAAAGCAAGCATAATATCTCTTCTCAGTGAATCTACTTTTTATATGTGGGATTTTAATAATGATTCAATTTTAACCATTTATGAATTTCTGTTATGATTTCTTCTTTGACACGTTATTCAGATTTTTTAAATTTACTGAAGCATGGTAATTTTACAATCTCACTTTGTAATTTTCCTAGTTTCCAACTTAATTATGTGGTGTGATGAGCTAATGTAGTCTGAAGCTAGTCATTTTTGAAATCTATTTAAACTTGTTCATGATAATATTTGTAATTTTTTATGTGGTCTTAAAAAGTTCAAATTCTCTCATTTGTGGATCCTGATCTTTTTATTTCCATGAAACATATAGCTAGCTAACTGATAATTCAACTCTTCTATATCTTTAATACTTTTTTTATTTAATAGATTGCTAATAAATATTTGAGAGAAATATGTTGGGAACTTCCAATCTAGTGGTCTATTTCTCAATCATATTCTATATTTAAAGGTTTTGTGTTTTTTTGTAACTTTTTTCCGTGTTTTTTTTTGGGGGGGCGTTAGTATATAAAAGTTTAAAATCTGCATATCTGCTGTTCTGATTTTCTAGCCGCCAGAATGCGACACACCAGAGACAGATTGACTTTTAATAAAAGGGGATTTATTTCATTAGTTCTTCAGAGGAAAGGCAGCTAACTTTCAGCTGAGGTTCTTTCTTACATGGAAAGGTACAGGGTGATCTCTGCTGGCCTTCTCTCCAGGCCTCTGGGTTCCAACAACTCTCCCCAGGGTGATTCCTTTCTGGATCTCCAAAGGCCTGGGCTGAGCTGCAAGTGCTGAGATGAGGTATGCTGAGCTGCTTGGGCTGTGCTACACTGCATTCTCTCATTTAAGCACCAGCCAATTAAGTCAAATGTCATTCATTGCAGCAGGCATACCTCCTAGCTGACTGCAGATGTAATGAGCAACAGATGAGATACATGTACCATTGGCTCATGTCCACAGCAACAGAACTAGGCATGTTCACCTGGCCAAGTTGACACCTGAACCTAACTACCACATCTACTCAATGGACTAAATATTTTATTATTATACACTGACTTTTTCTGATCCAAATAATGCTTTTTGTCTAAAAGTCTTTTTTTTTTCCTGGTATTAACATTTCCAAGAAAGCTTTATTTTGATTAGTGCTGCGGATTATACACTTTTTCATCATTTTTTTTCATGTATTTTTGCTTTAGGGATATCTTTAAAAATATATCTTATCTGAATTTTGATTTTATGTTCATTCTAAAAACCTGAGTTCTATCCATTTACTTAATTATTGATATATTTGGGATTGTTTCCACTATTTAACTTGCCTTTTATGAAGATTGATTTTTGTTTAATAGTGTATCTACTGGTTATGAGTTTTTATGCTGCTACTATTCTTCAGTTTGTTTCTCTTAGAATTTTACCATGCATATTTGACTTAAAATATCTAAAACTAATATCTTAATACTCTTGATGAAAAATATTTGAAATTTAGAGGATTTTAACTCTGATTATTTAATTCTGTAATTACTATTTTACTTTGAAATATGTCAGCTCCATATTTTTTAAACACACTTTTTACATCATCCTCATCACTATCATCATCATCATCATAACTATTATTTAGTCAAACAATGTTCATTTGGATTTATAAATAAACTTACAACTTCATTTGTACATTTTTCCTTCTTTCACCTCAGGTCATGTATTTGATTTTATTTTCCTTCATCCTGAGGTCTATCATTTAGATTTTTTTAATTTTGATATTTACTTTTTTGCAAATTTTTTCATGCTATTCAATTTTTAGGGTACTGTTCAATGAACATTTGTTGAATGAATGAATGTTCTTGCTAATGTAATACTTAGTTTTCTTTTAGATTAGATTTTATCTGCATATCTAAATACATCTTTATTGATATAGTGCACACTTAATTTGATACTTTCAGCAAAAGTATCAAAGCAGAGCAGACCATTGATTGTTCTGTGTATATTAATAGGGAAGAAGTAAGGATTGAGAACCTGAAAATGATTTTTACGTCATCAAGGGTGAATAAGTTAATTCAGTTTACCCTAACGACTAACTAGAATTGACATCCTGAGGAAATAGAAAGCTTGTGGATTTAAAGGGATTGCATTACTCAAGAATACCAAGGAAGCTGTTCTTCTCGGTGGGAATTTTTAAAAAATAGGTCTGAGCAGCAGGCATGTATTAAGGTAAGGTGAAATTGGGAATAAAAAGACCAACTTAAACATATGCTTAGACTGCAAAAATGACTGTAAATAGTTCACCCATATGCTAGGTATTGAAGAAGGATGGCTTAGAGTGGACATTTCTATAGACTGTTTTATTTGGGCCACTTCATAGCCTTAGGACTGTAAACTAGCAACTTATTAAATTCTCCTTTTTAAAAGCCATTCCATTTCTGGTATATTGCATTCTGGAATCTAGCAAACTAGAACACATGGTATACAGTTAATGGCTCACAATATCATCCACATAGTTGTGTATTCATCACCATGATCATTTTTTGAATGTTTGTATCTCTCTA
>PVIY010040361.1:0-22442 GCA_004026745.1 Myrmecophaga tridactyla
AGACATCAGAGAATACTACAAGCTTGGGAAAGAGTTCAGAGAAGAACATCAGAGAGACTAAGGCTAACAAAACAGGTGGCCCTGGGGAAGAAAAGAGTTAAAGGAAGATGACTTCACCTCCGGAAACAACCCACAAGTTAAGGACTTAGCTCTCTGCAAAGGTGAAGGGGATGTGCATGGAAGGCTCTAGTTGGCTGACCTGTAAACATTTGTCCTCTAATGCCCCACAGAAGTTAGGATCACCAGAGGCATCTTGGATAGGCATATGAAACATAATTCTAAAAGTCAAGGTCACTTAAGCTCTAGGAAAGATTACCGAAACTAACATCCTCCTGGCCACAAGACAGCAACAGATGGACATGAGTTGCCACCACCAGCCCCTTCTGCAGCAACAAGGCAGGGGCTTACATAAATAAGCAAATACATAAATGAAGTGAAGTTTGTCCAATGATAGAAGGATGTGTCGTATCGGTTATTCCCAAACTTTATGACTTAACAAAGGAGTTTTTTCCCCAAACAAAATCTTGCTTGGAGTTCTAATGCAAAATGAAAAAGCAGGGCTGCTGGGCAGTGCAATGGTGGCTCAGTGGCAGAATTCTCTCCTGCCGTGCCAGAGACCTGGGTTCATTTCCTGGAACATGCCCATGACCAAAAAAAAAGGTAGAATTGTTCTGGTTGAAGATGTGAAGGTGCCTTAACAGTCCCCCACCGGCCCCTTCCCTGTGCAGAAAGGGCCCTGAGATACAGGTCCCTGGTGAGACCCAGGGCAAACAGAATCCCCGGCCTGGTGCTCCCGCATCTCTCTTTGGGGCAGAGGCACTAAATCTCGGAGGACCTTTGCTCATCCTTCTAGGTCTATTTCTACCTTTTCAATCTGAATGTACCTGTGTTGATTATCACCTGGGCAAGAGACACTCAACTTCTCCTTTGAAGAGTTCTTGAATCCCCAGTTTTGCTCAGCACCTTCTCCATAAAACTGCTTTTCTCAATTTAAGTTATTTGGGGAATGTTAAATTCCCCAAATAACTTAAATACGAATAATGTGGACAGGGACAACACCCCCTCCCTTACCTGGTGGCCACCTTCCATGCTTGTGACCTCGCCTGATGACAAAATGCAAAGAGCCACTACGCCAAGTTCCTGATCAAAGCTTGTCACTTAGTTAAGTGGATGTTTATAAGGTTGAAGAAGTCACAGCATAGATATTTTCCAAGGAAACAAGACTGCAGATTCAGCCAACTCTCAAATATTTAGATGTTAATTTTCTAACACCTATTTTTCCAAAGGTTGTTGAGAATTTATTGTGTGCCAGGCACTAGAACTTTCCTACGTTGCCTTTCTAGGAGCCACTTATCTAATCACTAATTTCTTTCCCAGGGAATGCAAGAAGAAAAAAAAAGGATGGTATAAAACCTATTAAGTCTGTGTTTAGAAGCAGGTTTGACTTACAGAAAGAGGTTATTAAGCTAGAGTAGAATACAAAGAAAGCAGCAGGTTGCATACCTACTATGTGCTAGGTTTTGTGCTACACCAGGAACTGTTACCTTAGACTCCCTTGCCCTACTTTATCATTTAAAGATGATAAAAACTAAGGCTCAGAGAATTCAAGAGTCACTCAACAGTAGGTGGCAAGCTAAGATCAGGACCCGGAGCTGGGGTTGCTGACAGCGGCCCCTGGCAGAGGTGTGTAGCCGGGCTATTCTTGCCTTTGGTGCCATCTTTCACCTCCATTCAGTGTCTTTATATCCTGTTAATTGGGCTTTAAAATCTTTTAAGACCAGGACATTTCCCTTTGCCTATCAAATCATACCCTGTTGAGCGGGTGCCTGCTTAGTCTCACGTCCCCCAAATGGATAGGACTCTTGTCCTCCATGACCCCGAGAAATATTACAAAAACCCAGAGGAAATAGCTTATAGGATTAGACCAGAGAGAACATCAGGGCACGTCCTCAGGACAATTTAACCCCTTCAAAGGACACCACAAGCAGGCATCCCCTGAGGAATGGAGGTGAGAGACCCTCTCTGAACAGGGTCTCCAAAGAAACTGCCCAGTTCTACTTCATTTTCAAAGCCAGTTCTGCCTTGCATTGCCATGAGTGGCTGAATCAAATGGAAGTGTTGCCACCTAGTTGGAGAAGAAACTTCCAGGACGAATCACTCACTTGGAGCCCATCACTTTTGGACAGAAGCGTTTCAGCTGTCCAAACATCTAAGGCTGAGTCACAGAGGCCCCGTTCTATGAGGACTGCCTTGTACTTGCCTTCACACAGCTTAATCTTCTCCTCCACAAAGAACAGGCCTTTTGCAAGAAGCTGATTCTGCCAAAAGAGAACAAAGAACACAAGGGTTGGGCCATTTCAGAGCTTGAGTGCCCAACTGTCTTCCATTTGCAATGGGAGAGGGCACAGAGTTCCAGGCGCTTGTATGCCATAAACTCTCACTTTCAAGTTTAAGAAGCGTCAGGAGAAGACAATGAAACATCCCACAGCAAAAGATGGAGACCAGAGCCAAACCCAACCACTCCCTCCACCCCCTGCACCAGGGAAGAGCCACAGGCTCGGCTGAATCCACTATGGCTGACACCCAATGTCCCTCAAGCCCTTAATGACCTCAACCCAGAGAAGGGAACACTGAGGCAATGGGAAATTATGCAGAGAAAATAGACTTTTAAAAAAGATAAATTTAGTGCTTCTCACACTATGAAAGAGACCATGGGCAAAGTCTTAAGTAGCAGTGAATGTATCTGTCAATGAGGGAGTACATGAGAAAGTTGTGGAAAGAGAATAAAGTCAAGTCCTTTTGTAATTGTAACTAATTAGTGTTGAGTATTCTGCATACATCAGAGGCACTATATCCTTCATTTTATTTAATCCAACCCTCCAGATAATCCTATCAGATCGGTGCTATTAGCCTTACTCAACTGATTGCAAAGAGACTTGCCCACTGGAAACACAGTGGGTCTTCCTGGCCTCAGAAGCCAGGTTCTTTCCTCTTTGCTTTGCTGCCTGCCAGCAAGCCTTCCCACCCAGGCCCCTTCCTCCCCATGAAGGGCTGGTTCCATAAGACACGGAACAGTCTCTCTGCAAGTCACAGAAGTTCAGAGAGCAAGATGGGTTGGCTGGTGTCTCTCCACTCACTTCATATTATCAGATCATCAAAGGCCTATGCTTATGCGGGAGGTGGCAGTGGAGAATAGATATCTTACAATAAACCTAAAGGACTTCTCAGCACTTTCCTTTATAAGACCAAAAAACCCTTTTACAACAATGAAGAGGGCATGCCTAGCAGGGTGGAAAGAACTTGGGTATCAGAGAGGTTCCAAGTACCAGCTGGGCCACATGCTAGCTGTGTGATCTTGTACTTGATTTCCCTGAGTCTCAATATTCCTACTATAAAACAAACATAATAGAAGCAATATCATAAAGTTCTTGTGAGAATTACAAAATACAAATTACAAACACACACACACCAGGTCTCCAGGTATTTTTATGTCCTTGGTATTTAGGGTGGTAATAACGATGGGAACAGTCACTATCTTAGTCCATCTGTCATCACAAAAGGAGGGAGAGGCAAAGGGAGTTGGTAATGAATGAGTCTTTATCACCTTTATTTTTTTTATGTACTATCGCATTTCTGTGACTCACGCCCACAACTCAAATTTCATGAACCTTGTTAACATTCATGAAAAATGACTATATTCATTTTCTAGCTGCAAAAACAAATACCAGACAATGGGTTGGCTCAACAACAGGAATTTATTGGCTCATGGTTTCAAAAGTTAGAAGGCTTGCCTCCTCCAGAGATCAGTATCTTCTGGTTGGCCAGCAATTTTTGGGGTTCCTGGTTTTCTTGTCACATGGCAGTCAGTGCACATGGTGGTATCTTCTTTCTCCTCCGGATCCATTGATTTTCAGCTTCTGGCTGCTTTCCGTGGTTTCTCTTTCTGTGCCTGAATTTCCTTTGCTTTTAAAGCTGTTAAGCTGTATTGGACTAAAGCCCACCCTCATTCGGTTTGGGCTACACCTTAATTAATGACATCTCCAAAGTTCCTTTTTACGAATGGGTTCACACCCACAGGACCAAGAGTTGGGACCTGGCCATGCTGTTAGTGGTAGGCATGATTCAACCACCAACATATGACCCAGTTTAAAAAAGTAATCAGCCACCATTTAGTTTCAAAAATGGTAAATGGAGCCCTGAATCAAAATTAGGGTGGCACGTTATAGGAGCATATCAAAATTTCAAAGAAAAAAGAAAGTCAGCTCCTTCTAAGGAATTACAAAATAGGCAGGCAATTTAGGTGAAACTCTAATCATGTTCTTGACCTTCCAGCCAAGGAAATGAGTTCCAAAAGCTTCGGGATGGAAAGCAAGGTCAAGCTTTCCAACACCACAGCACCAAATTTAGGCTACCAAGATCTTGCGGTAGGTGAGCTGGACTTGACTATGTCATGAAGTGTTTCCAGGTGCCAAACACTCCACCTGAAAGTCACTAAGCAAGCACTCCAGTTGCAGCCTGGAGTCTGCCCATCCTTCATCTGGGTTCAGGGGAGGTTCTCAGACATCCAGGATTCTTGAAAGCGCTCTGGATACCATTATTCTTTGTCACCAGCTCTAATGTCAATACTCATATCCCAATCTTCTTCCAGAGGAACTTTGCATACCCTTCTTAATTTCATGTTTCTAAGGTTTATCTCCAAATGTAATATAGAATCCCTCTATGAGACAGCTTTATCATTTTGTTCCAGCACTATAATCATCAGATTTTAAAGGAGGGGGAAACTGAGGTGCTGAAAGAAATAAAACCCTAGTCCAGGTTACATCATGAATTAGTAATAAAAATGAGTTCACTTTTATTAACCAATACTTGGTAAAGATCTCAGGTCCTTGAGGCAAGGATCATTTCTTATTTTCTTGTTTGTGGCTCCTAGGAACCAGGAACAGCACCTAGTACATAGTTGGTGCTTAATAAATATTTGCTGAAAGTCTATACTGCCTATTTTAGTGCTAAAGATTATTTGCAACTTTCAAGTAGCAAAGATAAGAAATAAAACATTTTTAAGAGTGAACATGTTATAGAATCACTAAATCTGTTGATATTTTCTTCATTTGCTAAAAGTCACTCCCTGTATCCTAAGGGATAAGCTTTTAAAAATGATCCAGATTTTCCCTTCTTCTCCCTTCTGGAAAGGAGACTTTTAGGAAAAGAAATTATATGTTTTCAAGGAAAAGAAGTTATCCCTGTATTATGGAGAAACGGAAAAGAAACATTCTTTTAAAACTTCTCACAATTCACAGGGTGCACCTTCCATAGCTTGGACTGAATTAGGAATAACAAAAATTGGGGCTTAGTCATTCTCCCTCTCCCCAGTCTTGTGGTCAAAATCATTTGGTCACACACAACTTGCATCATCATTTAGGTGGATCTATTTTCCAGGAAGCTAAAGCACCTTTCAAAAGCATCTTGGAATTTTTACACTCCTAAGGGTTTGTAGGTTTTCTTTTATTTTATAGTTAAAAAAAAAAAAGCAAGTAAACTCTCCCTCCTCAAATCCCAATAAAAATACATAGGAGCGAGACACAGTCTCTCAACCACTTCTCTTTGATTCAACACAGGCTATTAGAGTAAGGATCTTTCGTGCCAGCCTAGCCTGCAGCCTCCTTTCTTTGGGGGAACCAGCCCCCATCTACCCAACAGAGTCGGGCCCCAAGAATCACATTCAGACAACTTAACCACAATCCTGAAGGTCTGTTTCCTGCCTCCCTCTCCCACCAGGGTCTCAAACTGAGCCCATAGGCTTCTCTCTTGGGAATCTGCAGCTGGCACTCAGAGTTGCTCAGCAGTCTGCTGGCAGCGTCTGCTTCAGGGGCATTTGGCCAGTGTAGTCAGCAGGACCCCTGCACAGAAGGGTCCCTGTGCCAAAGGTTTAATGCTCTGCAGTTGTCATTTTGATTTCTTAATAATTTTATTTTGCAATTTGCGTTTTGTAAGTGAAATCTAATGGGACGATGGAGCATGTACTGGCAGCTTGGAGCCTTGGCTTACTCGAGGTCCTTCCCCCCACTGCATTTTTGAGAGAGGTTTTTGGCCACCATCTTTCCCCTCCCTGGCACCTGGGTCCCACTCCAGCCTCATACAATCCACTCCACTTCCAATGCCACCCTCTACCTGGGCCAACGACCCAGTCATGCCAGCAGGGGCATGGCCTGCATTGTGTGGTAGCCCTCCACCCCCAGTGGGCTTGGCAATAGGGAGGGTGGGAGTTGGGCATACAGTCCCCAGGGTCTTGGGGAGGGGTGTGACAGTAGCGTCATCGCCCTGGACTTGGCGGCACCATGCACCAGGCACCTGGGTTTAGCAGTAACTCAAGGGGGGCCTCTCGCCCTCCCTGAACTGTGAACTGAGAGTGGTCCAGCATGAGGGTTACAATCCCCTGGGGGGTGCCTGTCCCCTGTGGTTGTGGCAGTGGGCCCGTGGAAAGCAGAGCCAACTTCCCCAACTCTGGCCAGGGCTGCGTTTTCATTTTGCAATGGGCTCGCCAGTTACAAAGCCAGTCCTGTCAGCTGGTCCCTGCACCTAAAGATACACCCGTCTGACATTGTAAGGCTCAGTCTGCTCAAGCAGTTTTTAAAATTTTTTAAGCAGTTTAAGATATATTCACATGTCATACAATCCATCCAAGGAATACAATCAATGGCTTTAGGTATAATCACAGAGTTGCGCATTTGTCACCTCAATCAATTTTAGAACATTTTCATTATTCTAAAAAGAGAACCCCCATAACCCTCAGCACTCACCTCTCAATCCCTCTATCCCTTCCCCAGCTCTATATAAGCACTAATCTATTTCTGTCTCTACAGGTTTATTTATATTTAAAAAATACTAAAATATTACTGTTAAATGTAGTCCATTAGGTATATTTTTCCCATATGCCAACCTACTTTTAACACCTTGTAATAGTACATTTGTTATAGTTCATGAAAGAATATCCTTACGTTTGTACCGTTCACCGCAGACACCATCTATCACACGCTTCATGGGTTACTCAGTTCCCTGGTTCATCCTCTAGCTTTCCTTCTAATAACATCCCTGACCTAAACCGACGCCTTTCAACCACATTCGCACACACATTTCAGTTCTGTTAATTATACTCACGGTAATGTGCTACCATCACTTTTATCCATAAACCTAAATAAAGATTCTACCTTCTCAACCCCATAGTAAACTATATTCTAGATTCTAACTTTATGAATTTGCTTATTGTACTTCTTTTGTATTAGTGAAATCATAATAAAATTTGTCCTTTTGTATCTGGCTTATTTCACATAGCACAATGCCCTCCAGGGTCATTTCTTCTTACTGCTGAATAATATTCAGTTGCATATATACACCAGTTTTTACCTGTTCATTCAGATTTTCCTTCCTCCTCCAGTCTCCATTCACTGGTTGATGGACACTTGGGTTGCTTTTGACAATTGTGAATAATA
This sequence comes from Myrmecophaga tridactyla, assembly GCA_004026745.1. Lineage (NCBI taxonomy): Eukaryota > Metazoa > Chordata > Mammalia > Pilosa > Myrmecophagidae > Myrmecophaga > Myrmecophaga tridactyla. The sequence continues at coordinate 7,488 of PVIY010040361.1, forward strand.
CCACTAAGAAAGAATATTGGTGTGCAAATATCTTACATCCCTGCTTTTCAGTTCTCCCATTGCCCTTTTCATTTTCTTGACAAAGTCCTTTGAAGCACAGAAGTTTTAAATTTTGAGGCAGTTGCATTTATCTAGTTTTGTTTTCACTGTTTGTGTAAAGTCTAAGGAAAAAATGCCTACCATGAAATCTTGAAGATGCTTCCCTACATTATCTTCTAAGAGTTACATGGTTCTGGTTCTCATGTTTAGGTCTTTGCTCCATTTTGAGTTAATTTTTATATAACTGTGAGATAGGGGGTTCTCTTTCAATCTTTTGGATATGAATATCCTGTTATCCTAGCACCATTTTTTGAAGGGACTAATCCGTTCCAGTTGGGTGGATTGACAGTCTTGTCAAATATTGACAGTCTATGTCAATAACAATTGACCATAGATGCAACAATCTATTTCTGAACTCTCAATTCAATTCCATTGGTCTGTACATCTATCTTTATGCCAGGACCATGTTGTTTTGACCACTGTAGCTTTGTAATATGCTTTCAAGTCAGGAAGTGTGAGTCTGCCAGCTTTGTTCTTCTTTGTCAAGATGTTTTTGGCTAATTGGGGCCCCTTACTCTTCCAAAGAAATTTGGTAATTGGCTTTTCCAATTCTGCAAAGTAAGCTGTTGGAATTTAGATTGGGATTTCTTGAATCTGAAAATTAATTTGAGTAGAACTAGCATCTTAATGACGTCCTGTCTTCCAATCCATAAACACAGAATGTTCTTTCATTTATTTAGGTCTTCTTTTAATTTTTTTAAGCAATGTTTTGCAGTTTTCTGTGTGCAGGTCCTTTCCATCCTTGGTTAAATTTATTCCTAGGTATTTGATTCTTTCAGTTGTTACCAAAAATAGAACTTTCTTTCTTGAGGTCCTGCTCAGATTGCTTATTACTAGTGTATAGAAACTCTACTGATTTTGTGGTGTTGATGTTGTATCCCACCACTTTGCTGAACTCATTAGCTCTAGTTGCTTAGTTGTAGGTTTTTCAGTACTTTTATACATAGGAACATGCCATCTGCAAAAAGTGAAAGTTTTACTTCTTCCTTTCCAATTTTGATGCTTTTATTTCTTTTTCTTGCCTAACTGCTCTTGCTAGAACTTTTAGCACAATGCTGAATAACGTAGTGACAGTGGGCATCTTTGCCTTGCTCCAGATCTTAGAGGGAAATATATGCCTTTAATCATATTGTGGAAAATATAATAGCGAGGTCCCCCTTCTCATTTCTGATTTAATTTATTTCACTATTGAGTACGATGTTAGCTATGGGCTTTTCTTATATGCCCTTAATCATCCTGAGGAAGTATCCTTCTATTGGTATCATTCAAAGTACTTTTTTAAACTTTTTAAATTGTATAATTTAACATACATACAAAGCAAAGAAAGAAAAAAGCAACAGTTTTCAAAGCACTCTTCAACAAATAGGTACAGGACAGATCCCAGTGTATGTCATGGGCTACCATTCCATCATCTCAGATTTTTCCATCTAGCTGCTCCAGAACATTGGAGGCTAGAAGGAATATAAACATTTTAATCATCTCACTCGACATTTTTTTCTTTTTTTGGGAAAAATAACATTGTCATGGTCAGGATCATGTGTCAACTTGGCCATGTGGTGGTACCTGTTTGTCTGGTTGGGCAAGTGCTGGCCTATCTGTTGCAAAGAGGATATTTCATAGAATTAAATCATGATCATGTCAGCTGCATCCACAGCTGATTCCATTTGTAATCAGCCAAGGGGCGTGTCTTCTGCAAGGAGTGATGCTTAATGTAATCACTGGAAGCCTTTTAAGGAGGATTCAGAAGAGACAGGCTCTTCTTCCTGCTTCGGCCAATGAACCTCTCCTGTGGAGTTTGTCCATACCTTCCATTGTAATTGTCAGCTTCACAGCCTGCCCTGCAGATTTTGGACTCTGCATTCCCACAATTACATGAGACGCTTTTCTAAATTTTATATTGCAAATATAAAATTTATAAAATTTTATGTTTCCTGTTGATACTGTTTCCCTAGAGAACCCTAACTAATACAAACATATATACAAAAAAACACAATAAATTTCAAAGCAAAGGGCAAAAATGAGTTGTAGAACAGATTTCAGAGTTTGGTATGGGTTACAATTCCACAATTTTACGTTTTTACTTCTAGTTGCTCTAAGATACTGGAGACTGAAAGAAATATCAATATAAGGATTCAACAATCATACTCGTTTGTTAAATCCTACCTTCTCTGTATAATTCCACCTCAAAGTATTTTTATCAAGGAAATATGTTGGATTTTATCAAATACCTTTGCTGTGTCAATCAAGAAGATCATGTGGTTTTCCCCTTCAATGTGTTAATGTGGTGTATTACATTAACTGATTTTTTTGTGTGTTGAATCAACCTTGCATTCCTGTGATAAAACCCACTTGATTATGGCATATAATTCTTTTGATGTGTTGTATTCAAGTTGCAAACTTTTTGTCAAGGATTTTTGCATCTATATCCATTAGAGGAATTGGTCTGCAGTTTTCTTTTCTTGTAGTATCTTTATCTGGCTTTGGTGTTAGGATGATGTTGGCTTCATAGAATGAGTTAACTAGTATTCTTTCCTCCTCAATTTTTTTGGAAGAGTTTGAGCAGGACTGATATTAATTCTTGGAATGATTGGTAGGATTTACCTGTAAAGCCATTTGGTCCTGGGCTTTTCTTTATTGGGAGGTTTTTGATAACTAATTCAATCTCTTTACTTGTAATTGGCCTATTGAGGTCTTCTATTTCTTCTAGAGTCAGTGTAGATTGTTTGTTTCTAGGAATTTGTCCATTTCATCTAAGTTTTCTAAGTTGTTGGCATACAGTTGTTCACAGCATCCTCTTATGATCCTTTTTCTTTCTGTGACATCAGTAGCAAGGTCCCCCTTCTCATTTCTGATTTTCTTTATTTGCAGCTTCTTTTTTTTCTTTGTAAGTCTGGCTAAGGGTTTGTCAATTTTATTGATCTTCTCAAATAACTAGCTTTTGATTTCATTAAACCTCTCTATTGTTTTTTATTCACAATTTCCTTTATTTACGCACTAATCTTCATTATTTCTTTCATTTTGCTTGCTTTGGATTACTTGCTGTTCTTTTTCAGTCCCTCCAAGAGTGCAGATAGGTCTTTGATTTTATCTGTTTTTACTTTTTTATAGAATTTAGGGCTATAAATTTCCCTCTAAGCACTGCCTTTGCTGCATCCCATAACTTTTGATAGCTTGTGTTCTGTTTTCACTCATCTCAAGATATTAACTGATTTCTTTTACAATTTCTTCTTTGGCCCACTGACTGTTTAAAAGTGTGTTGTTTAAACTCCATTTATTTGTGAATTTTCTAGTTCTCTGCCTGTTATTGATTTCTAGCTTCATTCCATAAAGGTCAGAGAAAATGCTTCAAATAATTTCAATCTTTTTAAATTTATTGAAACCCTTTTTTTGTGACCCAACATGTGGTCTATCATGTAGAATGATCCAAGAGCTCTTGAGAAGAATTTATATCCTGTTGTTTTGGGGTGTGATGACCTGTATATGTCTGTTAGATCTAGTTCATTTGCCATATTATTCAAGTTCTCTGTTTCTTATTGTTCTTCTGTCTAGATGATCTATCTACTGATGAGAGTGGTGTATTGAAATCTCCAAAAATTATTGTAGAGACGCCTATTTCTCCCTTCAGTTTTACCAGTCTTTGACTAATGTATTTTGGGGTAACCTGGTTATGTTCATAAATATTTATGATAATTATTTATTTTTGTGGACTGCCCCTTTTATTAATATATAGTGTCCTTCTTTGTCTCTTATGTTAGTTTTGCATTTAAAGTCTATTTTGTTTCATACTAGTAATGCTACCTCAGCTCTTTTCTGGTTACTGTTTGCATGGAATATCTTTCTCCAACCTTTCACTTAACATAATTATGTCCTTGGGTTGAATGTGCATCTCATATAGATAGCACATAGAGGGATCATATTTTTGTATCCAATTTGCCAATCTGTGTCTTCTGATTGGGGAGTTTAATCCATTAACATTCAGTGTTATTACTGTAAATGCAGTACTTACTTCACCCATTTTATCCGTTGGTTTCTATATAACATATCTTATTTTTGTCTCTTTCTTTATACTTTCAGTTACCCTTACTGATAATCTCCATTCCTACAACTTCCTCCAGCCTCTCTCTCCTGTCTTTTCCTTTCAGCCCACAGAATACCCTTTAGTATTTCTTGTAGGGCAGGACTGCTGTTGATGAACTCTCTCCATTTCTATTTCTCTGTGAAATTTTAAATACTCTCCTTCATTTCTTTTTTTTTTTTTTTTTTTTTTTTTTTTTTTCTGCATGGGCAGGCACTGGGAAGCAAATCTCCCTCAGTTTTGAAGGAAAGTTTTGACAGATATAGAATTCTTGGATGGTAATTCACTTTTAGTACCTTAAATATATCATACCATTGCCTTCTTGCCTTCATAAATTCTGATGAGAAATCAGCACTTAGTATTAATGTAGAATGCTTGTATGTGATGAATTACTTTTTTCTTGCTGCTTTCAGAATTCTCTCTTCATCTCTGGCCTCTGATATTCTGACTAGTATGTGTCTTGGAGTAGGTCTATTAGGATTTATTCTGTTTGGGATATTTTTCCTTCTTGAACATATATTTTAGTCTTTCCTAAGAGTTGGGAAATTTTCAGTCATTATTTCCTCAAATATTCTCTCTTCCACATTTCCCTTCTCTTCTCCTTCTGGGACACCTATTACATGTAGGCTTGATTGCTTCATGTTGTCATTCAATTCCCTAAGACCCTGCTCAGTTTTTTCCATTCTTTCCTTATCTTTCTATCTGCATGATTCCAGATGTCCTGTCTTCTAGTTTGCTGATCCTTTGTTTTGCCTGTTCAAATCTGTTGTTGCATGCCTCCAGTGCATTTTTTATTTCTTCTATATTGCCTTTCATTCCCATAAGTTCTATTATTTTTCTTTGCATGCTTTCAAATTCTTCTTTTATGCTCACCCAGTGCCTTAATATCTTTTCTCTCTTTAGCCACATTTTTTTTTTCTTCCCCTTGAATTTAGGAGATTTGCTTGAACATTTCTGAATAGTTGTTCCAAATTCTGTATCTCCTCTAACTTTTTAATTTGTTCCCTTGACTGGGCCATATCTTCCTGTTGCTTATTCATGGCTTTAATTTTTTGCTAACATCTAGGGATCTGATTATCTTGATGAGTTTACTCTGATGGTCAATTTCTCTTGCCTAGAGTTTTATTATTGATTGGCTTTGAGTTAAGGCTCTTTTTTCACACTTGGTTCAACTTATTCTAAATTTTTAGAATTGCCTGCATTTAAATTATCAAAACCAGGCCAGAGGCCCATAGAGGGGGCATAAACCAGTTCCAAAGGGCCCTGAGGAGAGGGTCAGGAAAGATGCCCAAAAATCTTTTTCATTGACTCCCCAAAGCTGCGCTTCCCCACTCAGATGGCAATTGTGGAAGCCCTAAGGAAGGAGTACGTTTTTTCAAACTCCACAGGCTCCATCCCTGGCAGGAGTGGTGTTAAAACAATGTCTGATGGAAACCCTTTCCAAGGCAGGCTAGAACCCCAATTCAGAGCCAAAACCCAGCATTTCAAACTCACCCATCGGAAACCACACTTGGCACCTGGCCATGCCCATCCTGTTCCCAGGAAGGAAGGCTGCCACATCTGTATCTATCCTCAGCAGCCAGCCACAGATCATACCAGGCTACTCGCCTTGAGGATGGGTAGTGGACGCCAGCCACTGCCACAGTCTGATTCATTCAGGGTTCTTTTGCCACAGCTTCTCAGTCTCCCTGCCCTATCCTTTCCTGGACGCTGCATGGTGCTCACCTGCTCTCTGGAGCCCAGAGCTGTTGTTGCAGACAGTTTCTGTGTCCACTGGCTGCTTTTGGAGGAGGAGTGTGTCCTGTAATTCCCCCGTTCTGCCATCTTCCCTGCAAGTCACTGATAGTTTCAAATGGGATTTAAGAGACTGAATAAAAAACAATCTTGACCCTGGAAAGTGAAAAACAGCTGGCATATCTATTTTTTTCTAAGATATAGAAAAATGGGCTGCAAACAGAAAAATGAAGCTCAGCTAGATGAAAAAGCAAACAAGGATGTCTGGGGAAAGTTATCCAAAACCAATGGTTAGGAAAGACCCAGCTCATCCTAAGTGACCATGGAGGGCAGGAAGGAGGAAGCAGGGGAAGGCTGCTGAGGGCAGGGGAGGAGATGCTGGGTGTTTGAGGTACAGGGTTTGTCAACAGTAGGTGCCTCCCACAAAGTAGGCCCCTGCCCAACCCAGTCAAAGGAACCCAGAAAAATGGGTAACCAAGAAGGCAGTGGTGGTAGGGGAAGGGAAAATGCTGCTAATACTATCTCTTAGGGGAAAGAACTTTCCACAAAGGAGGAACTGTGTAAATGTCAAGGCTGCTAGCCACCCATATTTTCTGATACTTCAGCTGTGACGATGATGATGATGATGATAATAATATTTAAGAATGCAAGTAGAGTCATTTATTGGTGTTTACTCAGGCACTATATTATACCTTTTTCATGCATTATCTAACTTAATCTTTGCCACAAATCTATCCCCTTTTTACAGAGGAAGAAATTGAGGCTCAGAGAAGCAAGTATACACACCAGCAAATGTGAGGCAAGAATTGGTGTGAATCCAAAGCTCACACCCCCCCCCATTATATTCCTGGTTTATTTTAGCAATAGTAATAAAAATATTAACAAAGTAATAGCTATTATTTGTTGACTGCTGACTATGTGCCAAGAACTTTGCATATGCCCCAATTTAATATTTAGTAACCACATCAACCTAATGAAGTATGTATCATTGTTATAACCAGATTCCATCGTAAGGCTTCCTTCCATCAGCTGGATCATTTCTGGTATCCAAACCTGCTACCAACTCCCCAACTTCCATTTCTCCAAAGGTACTTCTTCACTACCACCCACACCCAATGTCTAGCAAGGTGAACACATAACACATGGCTCCTCGGTGGATTCCATTCCCCGCCACCCCACCCCAGTGGTTCTGACAGCTTGTGGCTGTGCCCACCAAGAGCTTGTGTTATCCAAGAATTTCACTCCAGACATTTATGTCCAGTGACAGCAATGCCTACAAAGATTCCTATGGGCCTGAGCCCACTGATGGAAATCATGGGCCACCTCCATTAACTTCTCTGTGACTCTGAAAGTATAGCCATTATCTCTACTGTGGCCACATTCCCTGCCAACATAGATGCCTTCCCAGATACACCACAAAAAGTCTTACAAACACAAATCAGCCTGAGCTGAAAGAATCCCCCATAAACCATCCCTGGTGTGTGTGCTTGTGACAAGGCTAGAGAGAGAGCCCAGATGGAACCCTGGTGTGTGTGCTTGTGACAAGGCTAGAGAGAGAGCCCAGGTGGAACCCTGGTGTGTGTGCTTGTGACAAGGCTACAGAGAGCCCAGGTGGAACCCTGGTGTGTGTGCTTGTGACAAGGCTAGAGAGAGAGCCCAGGTGGAACTGAAGACGGTGAGAAACTTGGTGGTGGTGATGAGCAAAAGAGTGAATTTAGGCTTTTTTTTTTTTTAATTCTTTTACAGGGAACAGGAAAACAGTGCATGCCTGATTCACTGGACACCAAAGGACAATCAAATCCTGAAACTACTTTTCGTGAGGTTTTTCTGGGGATGTTTTAAGGGCATTTTAGCATTTAAAGTATAATCCAAGAGCTTTTTCTTCCATGGCCAGATGGCCTGGGTTTGATCTTCTCTCTCTTACTAGTTGTACAATCTTAGATAAATAATCTCCCTTCTCTGAGTCTTAGTTGCAGCATCTGTAAAAAGGGGATGATGTCAGACTTTCCTCACAGGCTTTTAGGAAAAATAAATGTGTTAGGCCAGGAAAAATACTTAGAGCAGTGGTTCTCAAACTTGAACATGCATCAGAATCACAGATGACTTGTTAGACCTCAGATTGTTGGGTCCTACCCCCAGAGTTTCCGATTCAGTTAGTCTAACGTGGGACCTGAGAATTGGCTTTTTTAACCTGTTCCTAGATGATGTTAAAGCTGCTGGGCCAGGGACCACACTTTGAGAACCACTGGCCTAAAACAATGGCTGGCCCAGAGCACTGTTATCATAATTTCGATCTTCCTAAAAGAGTCTTTAACAAAGAGTCTCAGAAAAACATGCCCTGCTGCTGCACACATCAAACAAAATTGCCCAACCTTTCCAACTCAGTCCTGAATGTCCTGCTCATGGAGCCACTGAATATTTCCACTTATTTTAACACTCTCCTGACTAGACCCCTGCCCTCTGCCCCTCCCTCATCAGTGCCCTCAATCTGGCTCTTGCCATTTCTTACCTAATATACAAAATCATCCAATTTCCATACATAATGGGTTCCTGAAAATACACACCCAAGTGGAACAACACACTTACATGATATAAGGAGGAGTTCTGCTCCCATCGAGCTAAAAAGGCTTATAAAATCCCTAATTACACCTCATCCTCAGAGCTCATCTTCGGGTGATATATTTTCAACACTTCGTACCTACATGTTCTTTCCTTTCACAATTGAATGTGCAATGAGGCTAAAGAGATGCCATTTCAGCATGCCTATTGATTTTCATCTTTATCTCAATTATGTTAAGACCTATGGGTTATCAGCTTCAAGTCTCATTTATCCTCATAAGACGAGACAAATACAATAAAAATATTCAATTAATCACGTAAATCTTAAATAACTGCTGCAGAGATTACGGATGGCAAAGCTGTTGAAAGTAACTGTTGGCAGCCCCACACGGAGCTGAAACATCCAGGTGTCCTTCTCACAGCTTCCAGAACAGCCTCACCCCATCTCACCCATCACCAGAACACTGTGAGACTTTAGGCCATCCTAATTTTTAAGTTCCACAACGACCTTCTTCCAAGTGCTGGCCAAATCTGATGTGTAGTCTCTAGCCTTTTTACTGAAAAACATTTTACTCTGTCCTGTCCCTCATCTTATTACCCCAGCACATCCCCACTTGCTCAAAGCTCCTTTGAACATGGACCCCAACTGTACCTGCAAAAGCGTATAGATGTTGAATGCCCCTAATTACCTCTTTGTTTCCTTTCTGGAAATCCCACTTCCTGAAAGAAGCCTTCCGAGGTTGATCAAAGAAAGCTGAAACTTTTCTCTCCTATACACTTTTTTTTTTTCTACATGGGCAGGCACCGGGAATCAAACCCGAATCTCCGGCATGGAGGGTGAGAATTCTGCCGATGAGCCAGCATCGCATCACCCTCTCCTATACTCTTTTTTTTTTTTCCTTTTTGCATGAGCAGGCACTGGGAAACAAACCCAGGTCTCTAGCATGGAGGCGAGAATTCTACCACTAAGCCACCATCGCACCGCCCCCATACATTTTTTTTTAATTTATTAATTAAAAAAAATTTTAACAAATGAAATAAAACATTAACATAGATAATCAGTAATTCACTATATCATCACTTAGTTGCATATTCATCATTTCTTAGAACATTTGCATCCATTCAGAAAAAGAATTAAAAAGACAATAGAAAAAGAAATAAAACAGAAACAGAAAAAAAAAAAAGATTACACCTACCATACCCTTTACCCCTCACTTTCACTGATCACTAGCATTTCTTTTTTTTTTTTTTTTTAATTTGCATATGGGCAGGAGGCACCAGGGATCGAACTCCAGACCTCCAGCACAGCAGGTCGGAGCTCTGCCTGCTGAGCCACGGCAGCCGCCCTGATCACTAGCATTTCAAACTAAATTTATTTTAACGTTTGTTCCCCCTATTATTTATTTTTATTCCATACGTTCTACTCGTTTGTTGACAAGGTAGATAAAAGGAGCATCAGACACAAGGTTTTCACACTCACACAGTCACATTGTGAAAACTATATCATTATACAATCATCATCAAGAAACATGGCTACTGGAACACAGCTCTACATTTTCAGGCAGTTCCCTCCAGCCTCTCCATTACATCTTGAATAACAAGGTGATATCTACTTACTGTGTAAGAATAACCTCCAGGATAATCTCTCAACTCTGTTTGGAATCTCTCAGCCATTGACACTTTATTTTGTCTCATTTCACTCTTCCCCCTTTTGGTTGAGAAACTTTTCTCAATCCCTTGATGCAGAGTTTCAGCTCATTCTAGGGTTTTTCTCAATCCCTTGATGCTGAGTCCCAGCTCATTCTAGGATTTCTGTCCCACGTTGCCAGGAAGGTCCACACCCCTGGGAGTCATGTCCCACGTAGACAGGGGGAGGGTGGTGAGATTGCTTGTTGTGTTGGCTGGACCCCTATACATTTTTTATTTGGGAATCACAAGAGTTACTTTTGCCATTCTTTATCTTCTCTCTATCGAACTTGCTGTGGATTCCGAACAAATTTTTTTTCTCTCCCTATGCAGCATATTTATTCCGGGCTTCATTTTAAGTCTTTACTCTCTATTCAGGCCTTCAGTTAACGCTATGCTTTGTGTTACCTGTAAAGAGCATCTATATCCTGTACTACTTCCAATGATAAATTCCATGGTACCCAGGGTACTTCAGATGGGTCTTTCCCTGCAGCTCTCTGCCACATTCTATGAATTCTTCGTGAATATTCATTGTAATGATAAGTAAGGGGGAAACTGGCCTCCTGGGACTCTCACAGATAGTGAAAATGGAAATGGAAATATATAGCTATAGATTGAGAGGTATTGATTGACACACATCAGCTACTATCAGGTATCCATGACCTACTGGAAATCAAGGTAGCTGAATTTCTCCTCTTCCTCAGTACTAACCTACTCAGAGCCACTGACTACAGATTCAATTTCTGTATCAAGCAAAAACTCTAGTTTCAATGAAAAGAATTTAATTTTCTGAATTTGGGGAAAAAAAACTTAGCAGACATAACATAGTCCACAGATGCAGAATGGCAGAAAGTTTTATCTGCAAGCCCCCCAGTCCTGTACCATCCAAGTACCTAAACAGGTAACAGAAAAATGCAGAACATTTTATACCCTCCACTTCAAATTGTTCCTCAGAGCTGCCACTAGGAATAAAGAGTTAGTCGTCGAACCAATTTTCCTTCCAGGCACAATTCAAAACAGATGGAGGAAGAAGAAAGGTTAATACTGGAAATGTCAAATATTTTTTTTCCAACCAGCGTCTTGTGGAAATCTTATCTATGCTTCTATGGCCTGTCTGCTCCGTGTGCAGACACAAGATAAACAACTATTTTTCTACCTGCTTTCCCCTGCCCTCACCTCGGGTCATTTTCATTATTCTTCACGGAGGATAGTTTCTCTTCAGGTTTCTTCAACGTTGTAAAATGAAAATGTTCACTTTAAAAAACAGAGCCATGGAGATGGCTTTACAGCAGTGATCTCTGGGGTTGGGGGTTTGAGTGGCAGGAAGAGACGGCCCTCCCGGAAAAACCCAGACTCTAAGCAGGCAGTCCATCTGCACCTTCTGCATTGAGGAACTGGTGCCTGACGAGCCCATTCTTTGCCTTTCAGAACAATCAAAAGATGGTTTTGGTGTGTGTCCACCCACGCTGGGTTCTATCCCTCACTTGGCTTACAGCCCTTCCTGCCCCACCTTGCTGAAGGAAAGCACCTTCTCAGCCCCGTCTGGCGTTCCCTCCTGAAACCACATCTGAGTGTTAAATACGGAGGCTAAGCTTGCCTCCAGAAGCCTTCCCTCCTGGACTTTGCTCCCAATCTAGACATTTCTTCTATAGAACAAATGGCTTTGGAATCAGCCTATTTTCGAGCAATATCTGGCATCAGGCTTTCCAAACCTAAATTACTCTGGTTATTTTCTTTTAACTTTTTATTGTGTAATATAACATATATACAAAGGAAAGAAAGAAAAAAGCAGTAATTTTCAAAGCATTCTTCAACAAGTGGTTACAGGACAGATCCCAGAGTTTGTCATGGGCTACCATACGATCCTCTCAGATTTTTCCATCTAAATGCTCCAGAATATAGGAGGCTGGAAGGCATAAATTTTTTTTTATCATCACAATCGAATTTTTTTTCTTTTTTGTGAAAAAATAACATATATACGAAAAAGCAATAAATCTCAAAGCACAGCTCCACAATTAGTTGGAGAACAGATTTACGAGTTTGACATGGGTTACAATTCTACAAATTTAGGTTTTTACTTCTAGCTGCTCTAAGATACTGGAGACTATAAAAGAGATATCAATTTAATGATTCGGCATTCATATTCATTTGTTAAATCCTATCTTCTCTGTATAACTCCATCATCACCTTTGATCTTTTCATCCCTCTTTTTAGGGGTATTTGGGCTATGGCCATTCTAATTTTTCCATGTTGGGAGGGTCTGTCACTAATACGGTATAGGGAGATGGAACTATCTGATGTTCTGGAGAGGCTGGGTTTCTTATCTGGCCCAAGGACCCATCTGGAGGTCGTAGGTTTCTGAAAAGTTACCCTAGTGCATGGAACCGTTGTGGAATCTTATATACTGCTGTAGGTGTTCTTTAGGATTGGCTGGGATGGTCCTGGCTGGGGCCAAACCTAAGTTACTCTTTTTTTTTTTTTTTAATTTGCATATGGGCAGGAGGCACCAGAGATCGAACTCCAGACCTCCAGCACGGCAGGTCGGAGCTCCGCCTGCTGAGCCAGGGCAGCCGCCCCTAAGTTACTCTTGAACCACAATCAGAATTTGGGCCACAGTCGGGGTGTCCTACACCATTATTCTTTGCACACTATTTTTCTCAAATCAATCCACTTTTTAAAAATGTGACTGGGTTGAAAAGGGGAACTACAGCAATATAATTCACCTTAAATAGAATGAAATTCAATGAGCAACTTGATGAAAACAAAGTAATGCTCTGAAATTCTAATTAGCAAGGGTTCCTAGCTGAAGATACTAAGTTTGAGACATGCCCACTGTTCATTAACCAGAGAGAGTGCCAAGTATTGGAGAAGCACAAAAGACATCCTGGCAGAAGCCGGGACTCTCCCTGATGCAATCAGAAGGGCTAAAAGAAAACAAAAAAGGGCATTATTTAATGCCATCAAATGCAAAATCATCTCAGGTAATTTGTTCTCTCCTCTACTTCCCTCTCCCCCAAGAATGTTTATTGAGCATCTATTACAGGTGAGGCACTTTCTAGGCACTGGAGACACAATAGGGATCCAAACAGATGAAAAAATAAAAAAGGATCTGTACCCTCATGAGACTTAAAACCTACATTTAAAAAAAAAATAGTGTCTAGTCTAGCCTTCTTTCCAGTCTAGCACCTTAAACTAAGGAAAAACCCAGATTCAAAACTATGAAAAACAGTTTCCACTCCACACACTCAGAAAGAGATTAGATAATCACCAAGCAGTTTCTCTGATTATGCTCCTAATAGGAAATGACATGTGGTTATTAGTTTTTAAGTATATTGTACGCTTTGTCAGCAGCATTAACTGACCCCTTTCCCCCAAAAAACCTCAAGATTTCCCCCAGATAAAACAAGTCCCCACCCAAACACCCTTCCCGAACCTTCCTAGGGGGAGCCCCCAATGCCAAAAGAAGGCTGGCATTTAAAACCTGGTTGAAACCACACCAGACCCTGCCTATTTTAAATGTCAGCATCCTGGCCCAGCAGGTTTCTCCAGCAGTGATTGAAAAACCACTTGTCTGTAGCTGGATGTGAAATAAATCACTAGAGACAGCAAGAAAAGAGAGTGAGGGCGCGACTGCCCTTTGAGTCAAGGGCAACCCAACTGATGCACGTTTGTAACTAATTATCTCTTTCTTAATCTTTATGTTTGTTTCTCCCCAGACAGGAGCTTTCTTTCAAGTAGTTAAGACATATGACCCAATTGAACTCTAGGCTTTTGTTGGGTCAGGGTTTGTCCAGATATAGACCGGCCGTTTTTTTTTTCTTTAACAACTGGCATTTGTCATTCTTTTAAAGAGCACATAAAAGTTTAAGCTTTCTGAATCTTGGAAAGAAAAAAAATAATACAAGGATGCCTAAGTTGTTTTTAAAAGCTAAAACCTCTTTAAAGTGTCTTAAAAGTATGCTCTATTTGTACAGTGGGATAGTATTATCAACCGGAAGCCAAGATGCTGAACATTTTACCATTAAAAGGGACGGATTAAACTGTAGAATAATAATACACATAAACACAGATATATATGTGCATATATACATATTTTTAAAAATACTTATATAGCACTTACTACATGCCAGTCATTGTTCTAAATACAAATAATAACTTAGTTCTCACAAAATCTCCATAAGGTTGGGTCCTATTACTCTTGTTTTTCACAACAGGAAATGTAAACACAGAGAGGTAAAGCAATGTGCTCCAGGTCACACAGCTCAAAAGTAGCTTTACTAAGCACTGAATCCAGGTATTCTGGATCTAAGGTCCATGCTCCGTGCCGCCCCCACACACTATATGCTGAATGTATTCTGTCAAGTAAACCTTATGAGGTAGGCCCCATGTGTATTACCATTTTACATGCGAGCAAACTGAGACACAGAGAGGAGAAACAGCTTGCCCAAGGCCACTCAGCAAGTAAATGAAAAGCTGGGACTCTGACTTCACTCCCCCAAAGTGTCACTCAGTCTGTTACTCCTTGTCACCTAACACCCCCCCCCATATGCATTTGGTTAGAGTCAGAGATGCACCTTAGTCCATGGGCTGGAAACCATCCTCAGTCGGACCTGGAAACTTGACCTCATTAGTCCCATAACACAGTGCTCAGCAGAAGGGATGCGAGACCATCTAGTCCACTACTCTCTCTAGGAGTAGTGCCACTAGGAGGCTTAGTGACAAGCATAATTTGGCTGAAAGGCACATATAATTAAACCCAATTAAATACCATACCAAGGAAGGGAACAGGTTATAGAGCAGCA